>CALNHX010006043.1:0-96380 GCA_940337035.1 Agriotes lineatus | reverse complement strand
TATTGGCACTTGTAAAAGCTATTTGGCACTTTTAAATGTATTTGAATACGAAATCAACAGAACGAAATTTGTAATTATTGTGTTAAACAAAATTCGTTATTACAATTGTCTTACAGATATGCTGCTAAAGTTTGCATGACGTCGATAAACATAGTCAGCGGTGTAAAAGTGACTAACTGTTGTCCCAAGACGGTAAAATTGCTACTAAAATAGCTGTAAATGTTGCGAAGGGCCTCCGGAGTGTCAGCTATGGCTTACAAATTAGATATAAACAAGCAATCCAGTGAGACAAATGTCTCATTTAAAAAACAAAAAAGACCGTTTTTCATATAGATCGCGTATTAAATAAAAACTGTACCCAGACCTGGAAGGTGTCAAAGTGGTTGCCTAACCGATCAACGTTTTAAGGCACAGAGGGTCGCAGCTCCGTTTGGCTGCTAAAACATTTTTATTTAATACGCGTTCTATTTGAAAAACGGCATTTTTTGTGATTTATCGAAAACCAGAAGTGTCACGTGACTAAAATTCGGTTCCTGAGCTGGCATGACCATTCCAAACATATAACTTTCATAACTTTTTTCTCTATCTCTTACGGTTTGGCTGCTGAAACAGCGTCCCGGACGGACGGACGGACGGACAGAAAAGTCTATTAGATAAAGGATGCGATATTGGCACTTGTATAAGCTATTTGGCACGTTTAAATGTATTTTAATACGAAATCAATAGAACGAAAATTGTAATTATTGTGGTAAACAAAATTCGTTATTACGATTGCCTTAGATACACTACTATAGTGTGCATAACGTCTATAAACATAGTCAACGGTGTAAAAGTGATTGGGTATTGTCCCAAGACGGTGAAATTGCTGCTGAACTTGACGAAAATGTTGCGAAGGGCCTCCGGAGTATCAGCTATAGCTTCAAAATTGGATATAAATATGATATTGGCACTTGGCAGAGCTATTTGGCCCGTTTAAATGTATTTGAATACGAAATTAATAGAACGAAATTTGTAATAATTGTGGTAAACAAAATTCGTTATTACGATTGCCTTAGATATACTACTAGAGTGTGCATGACGTCAATAAACATACTCAGCAATGTAAAAGTGATTAACTGTTGTCCCAAGATGGTGAAAATGCTACTAAACTTGCCGAAAATGTTGCGAAGGCCCTCCGCAGTTTCAGCTGTAGCTTTAAAATTGGATATAAATGCAATATCGGCACTTGTAAAAGCTTTTGGCACGTTTAAATGTATTTGAATACGAAATCAATAGAACGAAAATTGTAATTATTGTGGTAAACAAAATTCGTTATTACGATTGCCAACCCCTTTAAAGGTGGCACAACAGAATGTAAATATATTGACGATAAAGCTACACATGGAGAAATTCTTCGTAAAATTCTTAGTCGAAATCTTAATACTAAAATGTTGGACTGGTCTTCATGAGCTCTCACGAGCGGTAGAAAACAAAATTCATTGAGGTAACGTACCTTTTCTGTTTCATATCATCAAGTAAATTTGTTCAAAATGTAGAATTATGGATATGGTCCCATGCAAAATTTCGGAACTATTAACTTACATTTATGAAGCAGTGTGTATTAGATGAAGGTAAAATACTAGAATTGGTCAAAAGTTTCACCTAACTGGGTACAATTATAGAAGAGAATGGGAAAATGGAAAAGGAAATAACAGAATAAATAAGAAAAGCTGAAAGATTATTACTATAATACACTAAGAAAGATAAATAAAAAAAAGTAAGAGCACAAGTAGGTATATCAGAAGATGGCGAAACCTTCATTTGGCAATAGCAGTGTTAAAGTATCTTTTCTGTTTTACATACGTCAAAGCAGGGCCAGATTAAGGAAAGTTGCTTCTAGAAACAGCATAATTTTTTGCCGCCTTATTTTTTATAAGTACACAAATTTTGTGTCACTTACGAAATGAAATAAAGCCAACCTTTTAATATTTCCTTTTTTATTGAAAAAACACCTTGGAGCAGACATAAAATAAATAGTTACAAAAAACAACGTTAGGATAATTACTTTTAAACCAAAACCTAAATAAAAATTAAAAACAAATGTAAACTAAGTAATAAATTTTTTTAAAACGTAACTTTAGTTTTGAGTTATGATTATCTAATATTTTTCTTATATCACGGTGATGCAAGTCCAAGTAATGATTGTGATTCATCGGTGCTGCACGACAAAATATTACGCCAGAATAACTGCGAGCGCTGTTCAGTGCAGTCGTAGTTTTAGTAAAAGCTAACATTAGGAGTGATATTACTCCAAAAAATAACGCCCCTTTTCACTGTAAGTAAAGTAAAATCATTTGTGTCATCCCTGTAGTTTAAACGTTTGAATATTGATTATGTTTTACACATACCTACCATGATTTTTAAATTATTTACCCAGAGTTTAGTGTTGAAGCCAGGGCACGTGTGCTTTCTGGCAGATATCATAGTGGATTATTTTGGTAATTTTTTTTTCACCTGGATGATCACGGCCTTTATGCCTAACTCATTCTCTGATTGGTTTCTGGTTGGATGGCTGTGGTGTTGTGACTGGAATCATTTGCTAGTGGTTGTAGAAATAACATTTTGAAAATCCGAAATGATTAATTGCTACCTGATTTCTTTAAGTTCGAAATCAACGTTAGGCTTGCTCTGTTCGTTTCGAAATATGATTATCTTAAGAATAACATACAGATTGGTGGCGGAAAATACTAACACAGGCAGTCAAATGAGTTAGAATACAGTTTATGGGTTTTGTATGCGTTAGACAGAAATAAACATATATGATTTAAAATGTAGTATCCTAGGATTCACTGTTTTCTGAAAAAAAAACACCTTCATTCTGCGGATGCTAGATGTTAATCGCATATAAGTCTATTTCTGTCTAACGCATACAAAACCCATAAACTGCATTCTACCACATTCGACTGCCTGTGTTAGCATTTTCCACCACCAATCTGTATATCATTGTGATGCAAGTCCAAGTAGTGATTTATCAGTGCTGTACTTCAAAGTACTATTATACTAAAATTACTGAGAGCCTTATCCAGTGCAGTTGTGTTTGCGAAGCGTATTAATTTTGCTGGTAGCATTTAGTAAAAGCTAATAGGCAGAAAATTTATTCTTAAAAATAAACTTAAAATACGAGTATACATTATTTGATTTAAAAAATACTTAAGATCGTGTCACAGCCGCACGCCGGAGTTTAGTAATTGCAAATTGCCTAACTAAGTTGTCAAAATTTATATTATTGAGGAAATCAGGCTCAATAAAAAACAGTACAAGGACACTGGTATGACCTTACGACAATGGCGTTGTGTAGTAGCTATGAACATATCTAAGAAGTTTACGAGTGTATTAACTGCCGCCTAGGCTATCATGATTCATAACATCCATGGGTGGTTCAATATTTTATCGGTTTCAGTATGGTAATAGTTGACATATACGGTAAAGGAATATTACCGTACAGCTACAGTTACCTATGACTTACTTACTAGCCTACTATTGTATAAGTAAACAAATGCTTAATAGCCTGAAACCGGTAAAAGATTTTATCCTTTTTAAAGTTGAAAAGGAACACTCTGAAGTGGAATTTGTAATGGCCATTGATAAATAAATTCTTAGAGCTAATTTTGCCTTATCTGGCAATACATTTTTAGTAGAAATATAACAAGTGCTTGGAAATTCTCCGGAAATATTTGGAAAAATG
Organism: Agriotes lineatus; assembly: GCA_940337035.1. Taxonomy (NCBI): domain Eukaryota; kingdom Metazoa; phylum Arthropoda; class Insecta; order Coleoptera; family Elateridae; genus Agriotes; species Agriotes lineatus. The sequence continues at coordinate 92,656 of CALNHX010006043.1, read as the reverse complement.
TTCTGCAGCTATTTTTTCAATAAAAGCTTGAGTGCATGCCATATGAAAAAATACTCGAATGCTTTTGTTAAAAATAGCTGCAGAATTTGTTTTGCAAATATTTCCATAGAGAATATCCCTTATGCATATCTAATTGAAAATTTTTCATGACAACGGCGATTATTAATAATCGAAATTTTTTGAAAATGTACCGGGAAATTTCCACTTATGTCACTGTCATTCAAGTATTTAGGAGCAACAAAGCTGTGAACAAAGTCAGTAGGCCGATAATGATTGTTGCTGCGAATAAAACGCTGCTGAAGCCTGTGGTTTAAATCTGATCACAATTCTTTTAAAACCCTTAACCACACAAATATTTAACAATCGCTAAATAAGTATTTCGACAGCTCAGCTTTTATTTTCAATAGCTTTGGAGAGAAACTAAACACGACCAAGTTGGCCGAAGATACACTCTTCACCAAATCAATCGTGAAAATCATCACTCCCGCGCAATTTAAAATTATTTATACTGTCCGGCCCGAAGAGGGTGCTCTAAGCAGCCAATTAAGTATCAACTTAAATAGAGCGTAAAGATCAGAGTGGGGAATGGGTCCCCATTTTTGTTCAATAGTTTATTATCTTGAGTCTTAAAAAAGGTTAAACTTTCAAAAGAATTTAGCTGCTTTGTTGAAGTTGACGCCTTTACAATTTTTAGGTCAGTTTTCGTAATACTATGACCCGTTTCGTAAATATGTTGGGCAATACTAGATTTTTCGAATTTGTTGAATCTAAAATGAGCTATATGTTCTTTAAACCTAGTACCAAAATTAAGACTTGTTTGTCCAATCTATTTAGAATCACAATGGGAACATTTAATTTCGTAAATTCCAGATTTCTGTAAAGTCTTAAGTTTGTCTTTTGGATTTCTCAATAAATTTCGAATATTGTTGTTAGCCTGAATCTTTACAAATTTTCTCTAGGCCTTTTGTAACCGGGTGAAACGGAATTTTGATGTATTTTTTGTTGGGCCCTTAACTTTTTAAGACTGACCAGAGTTGTGGAATTTTGAACGTGCAATTTTGTTACTCTCTTTTTATTTACGATAAAGGAAGTAAGTACTAGATTTACTCCAAAAATTCGAAATTGAGTTCTCAACAGATCTTCACGTTTTAGAGTCCCCTGAACCCAAAAAACATTTTTTTTTTATTGGGGTGTCTGTGTGTCTGTCTGTCTGTGTGTGTGTCTGTGTGTCTTTGAACAGAATATCTCAAAACCGAAAAGAGGTATGGGGTTGAAACTTTATATATAAGGTTTGTGTACTATGTAGATGCGGCAGCAAGCTTTTGAAGAAAATCGCATAACCGAAAGTAGGTGTTTACTCTTGTGATTTTTCAGTTTTTTCGATTTTTTCAAAAACGGCTCGAACGATTTTTTTCAAACTTTACATTTTTATTACATTTTGAATGTGTATTGATGTGAGATAGGGGATTTTCCAGTTGAATACTTCTACTTTTTTATTAACTCCTATTTTAAATAGAACACCCGATATATTATTACATTTTTGAATTCAGCTTAAAATTCTAGAGAAAATTTGTCTCTTCTACTAACGCTCTGTTTTGTACCGTTTTTACAGAATTTGTAATTTCTGAAAATTGTCTATGCACTAAGAAATTTAGAGCAGCAATTTTGTGTTGAAAACAATGATTTGAATCCGCTAAAATGAATCAGTTTACATTGTTTTTTTTTCTATAAACATCGAATTCCAACTTATTTTTGTCTCTTATTACTAAGGTATCCATAAATGGTAGTTGTCTTCGTTTTCCATTTCATATGAAAATTTTATGCTGCGGAATTTAGAATTTAACTGATTCAAGAAATTATGAATACTACATTTAGGTAAATCAAAAACAGCAAAAATGTCGTCCACATACCTGAACCAAATCCTTGGAAAATACTCTACATTATTCTTAAATTTAGTTTCGAATTTTGATATATAAAGGTTGGCAACGAAATGAGAAGGGCTGTTTCCCATTGCTGTTCCTTCGTTCTGTTCATAGAATTTCCAACTATTTCAAAGCAATTCTGGGACATTCAATGCATAGTTAATCTAATAAGCTCGTCAATGTTGTTTGAACCCAAATTATTATCAGTAAGTAATTTCCCCAGATGTCAGTGTTTGTGGGACTCGTACGTTTGTATACAAAGAACACACATCAAATGAAACTAGAATCTCGCTTTCACCAAGTTCCAAATCTTTCATTTTATTTAGAAACTCCAACGATTTTTAGACCGAAAAATTATTTAGAGGTTTTGGCAAGTTTCTAAATTTGTAGCGGCAGTGCGTATTTAAGTTTGTGCGCGTTTTGGCAACAGTTAAACCTTGTTTCCGGAGAAGCGGCGCTATTGGCTCACACGCACGAAAAATGACGCTAGACAGTTACCGGTTGCAGCGCGTGCAGTTCAGATCGTGGTTTGGTTAATTATCATACATGTTTTTGTATTTAGTTATGGTACAAGAATAACCTACTTATGAGTTCCGTTTTCAAAGTTTCATATTTGTCCGTTTGCGGGGGAGCCGTTACAATGTCCGACACTTGTTGTAGTACCGCACTGTCTAAGGAGCTAATTATCGTAAAGTACTTACTTTGGTCTGAGCGTACGTGATAAGCGTGGAACTGTGCTTCTACTTGCGCGAACCAGAGAGCAGGATTCACTTGCCAGAAAGGTGGTAGATTTACTTGCCGGATTTCGTCAACATGTGAAGCACCTCCGGTGGTTGTGGACTGCTGCGGAGCACCTCCCGTGTTTGTTGATTGATCTTGCTGCGCGTCTGCGAAATTTTCAGTATCCAAATCGACCGGCATGGTTGACATAGCACGTGCTCACTAAAAACACTATATTCTGTTTCTATTAGGGTCATCACTGTAGTTATGTTGCACTACTTAAATGAAAACACTTCTGCTTTGCTAATAAACACTTTTTTATACTTTGCGTTTATAATGGACTTATTGTGACACTGAAAACAGTTTCACAATGAAGCTATTATTAAACTGTTTTTGGTGAAATGATATATCTTAAAGTTGGCAGTATTTGCTTCATATGTCAAATCATCAAACATCCCATCAACTGTCAAATGCCAATGCAGTGTTTATTTGATTTGAAAAACGAAAACCACTCAAATAATAAAGCTGTCTCAAACGAATGGAATTTGTTAAAAACGGTAAAGAAAACTCAACATTTAACTATTTTTTGCAGCTGCACTATTAGTACTCGTATTGCAGTTATTGCGAATATTGATAGTTACAGTGCAGGTATCTTTAGCATTAATAGTTATGCCAGGCAGGTTTTGAGTCAGTCTACTGTGTTGGTAATTTGTGTTTCCTTGAAGGTTCACATTCAGCTCATCTGGAATAATTGTTTGCTTTTCAACCTCAAAATTAAATAATGGTACACTGGAGTAGGAAGTCCTAGGTTTTGGTGAACGAGTTGGGTTAAACATTTGGGCTACTTCTATTTTTTTCTGTAAAGATGTCATGATGTAGCCTTGGGCTACTACAGAAGACTTCCACCCCCATGCTGCTTAATTGTTATCAAATCACCACCCCTATTAGCCAAATGTGATGCACTTGACCGCCTAGAACAATGTCCAGTGTACCGTTCGGGGTTGGAAAGTTTTAGAAAAGAGGCTATAATTCTTGGAACCTGACCAATCTTAGTAATACCGATGGGACTTGTTATGCAGCGTCCGTTTCGATAAGTCAAAAAGAAACGTTTCGTAGCTGCGCTTTTAGGACAAAGGTTAGCATATTTTTTATAAGACCAATCCATTGCCGCTCATTAATGGCAAACATTCTTGGTAAGTGCGTTTTTGTTTTAGGAACTGTTACAAGAATAATGTCATCTTTAAAATCGAGGTCATTAATAGACATATTGACTAACTCATCCCATCTACAAGCACGTGCGTAACCCATAATCAGGATAACCTAAAAATTAAAGCTATCGCATGAATGATTCATTTTATATGTAGATTAAACGTACCTTAATTGCCAGGTAAGAGAGGTCATCTGCCTCTTTTATAAAACTATCTATTTCCAAACCCTCTAATATTTTTGACTTTTTAGGCTGGTAGCCATCGGATTGCCTTTTGAGAAATCCCTGCAGTCTCGCAAATTTTGAAATATTCGGGTTTTGGCGTTTAAGCAAGCCCGTAGCATACTGTAAGAAGCCCATACCGTTGAGGATTTCTTCGTTTTGCTGATTTCATCGTAATAAGCAAGCAAAACATTTTCAGTTACAGCTTGAATGCTATTTTTATGACACCATGAATTAAATCTATTGTACTCTTTATTATAAATTGGCTTAGATTTACTTGGGAGTAATTTGTTTATTGCTTGCATAGCAGCTTCTCTTATTTCTGGAGGTGTACAAGAAATACTCGACTCTTCTTCCATTTTAATTTAATTGTATTTGAATACTTTCAATAAACTAGTTCTTTTACAAACTGTCAATTAAATTTTGTTTATAACAATTGAAAAAGAGTTGTCAGTGCTGTCACACATTACAATCAAAACTCCCTAGATATTAAGGTGTTCATTTTTACAACAAATTTCCATATTATTGTTAAATAAATGACGCAAAGTAGAAAAAATAGTATATTATACTCGTTTAATAAAAGGAATTGTAGCACTCGTTCCATTGGAGCACTCCTCGCTACGCTCGTCGTGCTCCAAATTCACTCGTGCTACAATAGGCCCTCTTATTAAACTAGTATAATGATATACTATTACAGACTCCGAACAAAAACAATTACGTGCAGTGCTAACGGACATTGAATTAGGTGATAGAACCCCCTCGCAATTGCTACGCGAGATGAAAGTTTTAGCCCGCGGAAAACTAAGTGACGAGTTACTACGAACTTTATGGTTGCAAAGACTTCCCGCGGCGGTACAGTTAATTTTAAGTGCAAACGATGCAGTTTCTTTGGACAAAATGGCTGCCATAGCTGACAAGCTAACGGAAGTCAGTCTCGTGAGCGCCCCCAACATAGCTGCCATAACTACACCCTCAGCACCACAGGTGGCGCCACCGACAGTACCAATTGCACCCACGCCAACTACATCCGTTGGGCATTGCCACGCTGCATCCAGCGTCGCGGCGTCAGCAGGACCAACCAAAACGGAGGCGTCGATTTCTGCGCTTGAACAGCAAGTGGCGGCGCTAACCCAACTTGTCGAGGAGATGTCTCGTGAACCGTTCAAGCCAATCCCAAGAAGGTATATGTTTTTATCATCGCAGGTTCGGCAGCAAAGCTGTCAAGTGCACACCTGCAGCTACGTCCTCCAGCCGGAAAACTAGGTTCTCCGTCGCTGGTTGAGACGGTCAACGACGGACAAGATATCATTAGCAATCGTTTTTTTATTACCGACAAGTCAACAGGCCTTCGCTTTCTCATCGACACCGGCGCTGACGTCTCTGTCATTCCTGCACCCAAAAACGCACATCGAGTGACATCTGATTTTCGCTTATACGCCGCGAATGGTTCGCCCATAGACACTTTCGGTACTAAGCTTTACTGTTTCAATTTAGGTTTACGTCGGCCATACAAGTGGCACTTTTATGTTGCGCGTGTTACGCGAGCTATAATAGAAGCAGAGTTTCTCAAACACCACGGTTTATTAGTAGATTTAAAAATCGCCGTTTACTTGATACTGTTACGAATTTATTTGTTGATGCCCATTTAACGCCAACAAGTAATCACATGCATATATCAACTGTAAATAAGCACACCGCCCCGCATCCCTTTATTTCCGAATTCCCGGAAGTAACGAGGCCAAATCCGACACCAACACAAATACGTCATGATATACACCATTGCATACAAGTAAAAGGACCACCTATTGCGCAACGAGCTCGCAGTCTTCCCCCTCAAAAACTCAAAGCAGCCAAAGCCGAGTTCGAGTATATGCTGGAACAAGGAATATGTAGGCCATTGAACAGTCCTTGGGCAAGCCCGCTTCATTTAGTTCAAAAAAGGGAACCTGGAAGTTGGCGACCGCCGTTTAAACTCAATCACAATTCCTGACAAGTATCCGATTCCGCATATTCACGATTTTACACATTCATTGGATACCAAGAAAATATTTTCGAAACTTGATTTAGTGTAATGACCTTCGGACTTTGTAACGCAGCCCAATCATTCCAAAGATGTATGCATACAGTTTTACAAGGACTTCCATTTTGTCATGTATATATAGACGACATCTTAATTTTCTCGAGCAATATAGACGAACATCAAAAACATTTGAGAACGGTTTTAGAACGTCTACGCGAGTTCGGTGTCTCAATAAATGTCGCAAAGTGCGTATTTAACGCGGAAGAAGTAGAATACCTCGGATACCTAATCTCAGCCGACGGAATTAAACCACTTCCGGAGCGCGTTCGAGCTATTCAACAATATCAAAAACCAGAAACAGTATGTGAATTACGCAGATTTCTAGGAACAATCAATTTTTACCGGAAATTCACTAAGAACGCGGCTAAAATACAAGCCCCGCTTAATGAATACCTGCGCGATTCTAAAAAGAACGACAAGCGACCCATTGTTTGGACCCCGGAAGCGACAGCAGCGTTCGATGCATGCAAAGAGCAATTAGCTGACGCGACGCTACTGGTTTGCCCCATCGAGGATGCACCCCTCTCACTCATGGTGGACGCTAGCGACTTCGCCGTAGGTGGCGTTCTGGAGCAGAAAAGCAATTATGTGTGGCAACCGTTAGGATTCTTTTCAAAAAAATTAAATAAAGCACAACGCAACTATAGTGCGTATGATAGGGAGTTGCTTGCAATTTACGAAGGCATCAAGTACTTTCGCTTTATGATCGAAGGACGACCTTTAGTTGTAAGAACCGATCACAAGTCGCTCACTTTCGCTTTTCAGCAAAAAGCAGAGAAGGCAGCTCCCAGGCAACTTCGACAGTTAGATTTTATAGGGCAGTTCACAACGAACATTGTTCATATTGCAGGTTCTCAAAACGTTATCGCGGATACGCTTTTACGTATCGCCGCCATTAACTTGCCCACGATAGTTACAGCATTGGAACTAGCAGCAGAGCAAGAAAAAACGAAGAATTGCAACACCTAAACACAACTTCCCTCAAAATAAGTAAGTTTACACCGCCAGGATAAACCGTACAAATTTGGTGTGATACATCGATGAATAGAATACGTCCATATGTGCCAAACAGGTTGCGTAAACGCATTTTCGATATGTGTCACAATCTGTCGCACCCAGGTATACGATCAACGTCTCGTTTTATCAGAAGCAGATACGTATGGCCATTGATGAATAATCATATTGCCCAGTAGGTACGAACTTGCTTACCATGTCAGAAAGCGAAAATACTGAAACATACAAAAAGTGTGCAACAAACATTTCCTGTTCCGGAAGAACGATTCGCGCATGTGGATTTAGACTTAATAAGTCCACTTCCGCCTTCACAAGGAAACCGCTACTGTCTTATCATGATAGACCGTTTTTCGAGGTGGCCCGAAGCAACCCCGCTACAGGATATTACAGCTGAAACAGTAGCAGATGCATTTTTCAGCAAATAGGTCTCCCGTTTTGGTTCCCCACGTTCTATTACAACGGACCAAGGTTGACAATTTGAGTCAGCACTTATGAGCTCTCTAACCAAGCTGATTGGCACCGAGCGCGCCCGCTGTACGCCATACAGACCACAAACAAACGGCATATTAGAACGTTGGCACCGTACACTAAAAACAGCAATAATGTGCCAAGAGACAGACAGATAGTCAGACATATTGCCAGTAATTTTATTAAGCCTTTGCACCACTTACAAGGAAGATTTAAATTGTTCGCCTGCTGAATTGCTATACGGTACGCCTTTGTGGATTCCAGGTGAATTTTGTATAGATCAGCCGACCAATAATGTAGACCCAGCATCCTTCCCGGAACTAATTCGTCAAACCATCCGGAAAATGCGCCCTACAACTTCACACCACGGCCAAGCAGCAGTTTTCGTGCCTTCCGAATTACCGACATGCACACATGTCTTCTTGCGGGATGATAGCGTCCGAACATCATTACAGCCCCCATACACAGGTCCATACGAAGTCCTGGACCGCAAAGGCAAGGTGTACACAATAAAAATTAAAGGAAAGCCTGTCAGCATCTCCATTGATCGCTTGAAACCCTGTTTTTACGAAAAAAAAAAAACGAGGAAGCCCTCCAACCGCAAAACCTCCGTTCCACAACAACCAGATTCGGTCGCACCATCACTCTCCCCGTACGTTTCCAGTTCACGGATTCATGACTACGTCATTGGGAAGGGGGTGATGTACTCGCAGTGCGTATTCAAGTTTGTGCGCGTTTTGGCAACAGTTAAACCTTGTTTCCGGCGAAGCGGCGCTATTGGCTCACGCGCACGAAAAATGACGCTAGACAGTTACCGGTCGCAGTGCGTGCAGTTCAGATCGTTGTTTGGTTAATTATCATACATGTTTTTGTATTTAGTTATGGTACAAGAATAAAGTGTTTATTAGCAAAGCAGAAGTGTTTTCATTTAAGTAGTGCAACATAACTACAAATCCATTTGTTAACCAGGTAAGTCGGAGAGTTAATACCAGAAACAATAGGTCTCACCGTTTTGCCAGATTTATGTATCTTAGGTCTCAGGTAAACAATACATTTTTGGCATTTCTGAATTAGAAAGAGTCAGCTTATTATGTAATCCATTCAATGTGATTCTAAATATATTGGGCAAACATGTCGCAATTTTGGTAGTAGGTTCAAAAAGCATATAGCTTATTTTAGATTCAACAGATTCGCAAGATCTAGTATTGCCCAACATATTTACGTTAACATTGACGTTAACACCTGATTGACCACTTAGAGCACGCTCTCCGGATCAGACAGTAGATATAAATAGCTTTAGAGTGTGCGGGAGTGCTGACTTTCACGGGTGATTTGGTGAAGACCGTATCTTCTGCCAACTTTGTCGTGTTTAGTTTCTTTCCAAGGCTATTGAAGATGACAGCTTAGCTGCCGAAATATGTATTTAGCGCTTGTTGAATATTTGTGAGGTTAATAATAATAATAATAGTCTTTATTGCACATAATGAATTACATATTACTACACAAATGAAAAAATGATAATGAAGTGCAAGGGAGAAGTTTAGATTGGCTCTTACAAAGAACCATCTGCTCCTCCACTTAACCCAAAAAAGACTAATACTTATATAAATTTAATATACGTGAACGGTGATTCTACAAAAACAAAGTAGGTAATTATGTTCTGCAAACCAAGCAAGTACAGCTTACGGTGCTTCTTAAATCGCGAAGGGGGGTAGGCTTTAAGATAGATTGGTAGGTAGTTTATTGTAGATAGCTGCAACACCATATGAAAAGGGCCTTTCAAATAATTAAGTACTGTGTGATTATAGTGCTAACAGACCGCGGTGCCGTAAATTGAGATTACGAATGTCAGTTCTATATCTAATTTTTCTATATAGATAAGCAGGAGTTTTGAAAAACATTACGTTATGAAAGAGACAAGCGTAATGTATTACCCGACGATTTTCCATATTCAACCAATTAAGAATACAGAGCATATGCAACACGTGTTCAAATTTTTTAATTCCATATATTGTCCGAATACTTACATGCATTTTGTATTTTTTAAAATAAGAATAATTTTTATCGATACACGGACCATACATAGCATCTCCGTAGTTGAACAGGGAAAGCACTACTGAATTACACAGCATAACCTTAGTGCGAAAATCTAAAAAGTGTCTGTTAGAATATAAAACTTTAATTTTAGCGAAAGATTTTTGAATTAGGTTAGTAATATGTTTTAAATCGGAGATTAGAATCAGTAACGATTCCTAAATTTTTAGATTCACTGTACACTGGTAATCTCATGCCATCAATTTTAAAATTTACTTGAGAGAGAATTTTATCTCTAACTTTTGTTAATGTTAATAAATTGTAGTTTTGACAAAAAAATGCGTATTTAGATGTTGGCTTTGTCGTTATTTTTAATAAAACTGTTTTCTTTAGTGTGTTTGTTTTGCATTCGTGATATTCTCTATAAAAATATTACGCGTGCATAAAAAAATCCTGCGTCAAAGTATCATCAAGGAAAGTTGTTCAAAAGGTAAAATTATTGTCCCATGCAAAATTTACCGCTTACTTTTATGAAACCGTATTACCACAAAAGTACTTCATCTAATACACACGGTTTCATAAAAGTAAGCCGATATTTTTTAAATTTTACATGGGACCATAATTTTACAGTTTGGACAACTTTCCTTGGTTATACCAAATACCGTTATACTTACGTATTTACGTATTTAAAATAGAAAAGTTACATTACCTCAAAAAAAAAATGTTTTTTTCTCTACCGCTCGTAAGAAGACCAATTCAACATTTTAGTGTTAAGATTTTCTACTTGGAATATTGCCACGTTTTTTGCCATTTTAGATACTCCCTGTATATGCAAAGACTATTATGTAGTCCAATACCTAACTGCAAAATGAATATTTTAGATAAAATAAGTAAATACGTTGATGTATAATAACGTTTTTCTGTAAACGTTATGCATTATGATATTCTTCTTCAACGAAATCTCACTACAAGTTCCTTTTGTCGACTTTGTTGTGATACGCCCTGTATATATAAACTGACGTTTTTAGCATGGACCGTACTTCACTTTGAACAAATGGAATTGTGGGACCGAGATGTCAAAAGTTAAGTCATAACAAAAATAGTTTTGTGTGTGAACATCTGGAATTTTCGAAATCACCCAAAAATCTGTGCTCCGTTTGAACAGCGAAACACAAAACTGCCGAAAAATTGAATTTACGCAAATATTCCAGCTATTATGTAGTTTTTCTCAACGCTCAATCGCTGCTCCAGTTTTCTGGATGAAGGCAAAGTAATTTATTTCTCAGTTGGTGTTATTTTTAGGTGTTTTCGTTGTGTAGGACATAACAGATTTCCACTTTGTCCTTTAGATGCTGCAGTCCAATAACTGCCGCCATTCGCTGCCTTTGCCAGTGGAATCGTGTTTGTTGTGCAGCAGCGCTGCACCAGAGCCCCTAATCGACCTCTGCCTTGACTACATTCTGAACCACCTAGATACGATATGCGAATACGAACCAAACTCGGAGAACCTTCGCCTCCACGATAACGTGGCCCTGCCAATAGAAATATGCGAGCGGTTATTGACTGGCCGGCTGAATAGGAACAAGCGACAAATTCACAGTTTTATTAACATATTTCGAGACCGACAGTGTACGCGACTTAAAAGGGTTAAGCTGCGCAACACTGATATAGAAGATAAAAGCCTGAAAGTTTTGTTACAGCATAGGTTAACTGAACTAGAATTAAATAATTGTCCTTCGCTGGGCTCGGCTTGCTTAAGATATATAACTACATATGGCAATAAACTGCAAACGCTGACAATAGGAGAAAACACAAACATTTTCCCTGGAAACATATTTCACGTTCTACATTACGAAAGTAGCGAATATTTTGATAAGGGCTATATTATACACACACCGAATCTGAGGCGTTTAACCGTGAAGAATCTAGAGAGGCTGCAGCCGGAGTTTTACATGCTGTTACTTAAACCTTTAGAGAATTTGAATTATTTAGACTTGTCGAATTGTAGCGAGTTAGCGGATTTTTGTTATACAGAGCATCTAACCAATTTATCGTCGCTGATTTTATATAACGTAGACAAAATCGAACACATAATACCTTCCATCTGTAAGTTGAGAAACTTACGACACTTGGACATCTCACAATCGAAGGAGGAGCACGGGAAGTATGAGAATGGGAGCCAGTTGCTAGCCACAATAGTAGAACATTTAACAAAATTGGTGTCATTGGACATATCGGGAACAAATTTAGCAGGGCGGGGTGTGGCGGAACCTAGGGAAACTCAGAATGGCATTGCTGTGGCTTCGGATATCCCTGGGCTTGCGTCAAGGGTCAACAATCCGTTCCAGTTCTTGGGGCTGTATGATGCCCAGCACGATGCTTGTCTGCGGCATGACATACCTGCTAAACTGGTAAGTTTTAAATGTTATTAATACTAGAACATTTTATACAAACTGTGGATCCTAGTTAACTTCAACTAATCTGTTCTGAAAGTTTAAAAAAAAACTGAAGTAATGGAAAATAGTCTAAATTGTAATGTGATTCTGATCTTGAATGTTGAATGTTGAAACCTGTCTAAAATGCCTGGGACGGTGACTTAGGTGGTATTTCTAAGCTTGACAACCAGATGGCAGAACAAAGTTCTACCAATCAGAGCCAGTTACTGGCTCTGCTACCAATCATGGTGTGGTAAAGCAGTGGTGCCATCTGTTAGTACTATCGAAAAGTACCCCCCTCAGGACCCGTTCAAGGTCATTCAAATCAGTATTTTGACATCGCACGAACCGACAGTGAGTGTCTCTACTTGTTTGACTTATGTACGCTTTCTTATCCCTCCTAGTGACCCCTTCAATGTTGGTACATACACAACTTTGCGGATCCTTTATTTTATTGCCTTTGCGATCTCTTTCTCTTTGATGAACTCTCTGCTCATAGCGTGGTATAATTTTACTTTGCACTAACTCTGGTGCTTGTCTATTTCGTATAACACACAATCCATGAGACGTAAGGTTGATGAAAAAAGATCCCAAATTAGAAAAATTCAATATGGCGGATCCAATATGACGGCCTTAAGAAAAGTCAGCTTTTCACGTTCCGACCTCTTACAAAAGTCGTAGAAACTTGAAATTTTTATAGAAGTTAATCCATACCATAGAAACAGCCCTTAGAGTAAAAAATTATCAAAATAGTATACGGGAGTTGAACTATTGGGGATGAAATGGAATAAGGGTCGTTGTTCAAACATTTTTTTCATCAGCGTAACGTATAGTCTACTTACTCAATGATCTCCTTTAAGGTCCAAATTAACTTTTAAAATCAAACCCGGAATAAGTCATGGAGAAAGTTTCGGAGATATGATTTTCACAAGTCGATGTTTAAATTAATATACGTATCAGTTATATAAACGACATTTGTGATCGGGCACAATTTACACACATACAGTAGGTACGCCTGGCGAAGGAAGGCTTATATACTAGTCATTTATAATATTGACAGCTGCTATGGTTTTCCTATACTGTGTTCGCTTAAGCTACAAAGTAATAACACGTGCATGATATGAATAACCACTCTCTGGCTGTGAAGAACTTCATTTGGCTGTAGGTTTCAGTTGAACAGCTGTTAAGAATTAATGATTGTGTAACGCAAATCTTTGGTTATTGTTTAGATATAGTATCGTTTCTTTCGATTTAAGTAGTGTAGAAAGGATGCCCATTTTCTCCATTTATCTGACACGACTTGTTAACATTATCAAAGGAACGTTCTTATATTTTTTTCTATGGTTTTAATCATTCCAGTCAATTTTCCTCGGTAATAGTATATTATATACCAAGGGACAAAAGTGCATCATCTGATCTTGCGAGTGAAGTTTGACGACGGCTAAAGTAGGTCGTTTAGTCCCGGGAGTGCAAAATAGTACTTTTACGTCCGAGGAACTAAAAGTAAGTTCTACTTAGTCACCTATAGATGTGATTGAGTGTAGACGCAACATTCACAACACAACACAGGTGCGAAGCTCTGTCGTTGCAGGCTGCCACACAGTAATACAATTACCTCCCATTCCAGCTCTAGATCTTCTACATGGATGGGGAGCGGGACACCCTGCAGTCTTTATTTGTTACTAAATATTTAACATGAAACGTGAAACAGTCCTTGAAATTTTCACTTACGTTCACGGCCCGATTTTCAAATATTATTCACGTTCACGACGGGACCCAGCATGATCCGACTGTTTTTACGTCACTTGCCCATCCCTACTTCCGATTCACTTTTCTCAGGCTGTGACTTAACTAGCCTCTGATTTCCTCATTGACATCACTCTGCCGTGATCTTTGCCCTAACTCCCTGCTTGAAATGATCTTTACCCCCCTCCCCCAAGTCTTTAAAATTGTTTCAGACGCCTATTTATAAAGGTCTTTTGTTTAGTTTGTTATACTTGAGACCAACCATGTTTTGAAACCGTACAACAGCACTGCTTTACTGTAGCATTGACGACATCTGCTTTAGTTTTAATTCAAATGTTATTCGCATTCCAAACACTAGACAATTTTTTAAACATGCTCCCTGCTTTATGTATTCTAGCGACAATGTCTTTTAACCCTTTCTATTATTTAACCATTTCTAGATAACTGTCTTGGTGTTTCCACATTTATGCATATTGTTTTGGTCTTTTTTGTGGTTATCCTAAGGCCCACATTCTCTGTTTCTTTCTTTACTGTATTGACTTTCGTCTGTGCATTTGTGGAATTGTACTACAGAAGACATATATCATCCGGTCATCTAGTACAATAAGGAACAGTGTAGGCGACAATATGCAGCCCTGACTTACACCCGGATTTGACTCAAATTTTGGTGATAACATCCCAACATGAACCATTTTGCATGAATACCATTGTATCCCTCTTTGATAAGATTCATTAGTTTTGCGAGGATACAGTTGTTTTATTTTAAAAATTTATTGAAGTTTTTCTTTCTGGTAAGGGGGGAGTTTGTAACGTGTCAAAAGCATATTGTATTAGGGTTATTAGTTTACGTTATATATGGCTATGAGTAGACGGTCAAGTGGGTAAACGCAGTCGTAGCGTGTGAAAATAGTATCAGAGTTGCAGGGGTTTTTAAAAAGAAAAGAGGGGAAAAAATAATAACAAGACTGCTTTATAATAATTCTCAGACTGTTAATTTGATCTACGCAAGACTTTCCCACCTTAAAACCATATTGTTCTTTACGTATTCTTTTATATAATTTCACCAACACTGTTTAAGATAACCCTATAGAATATTTACTTAAAAATAAAGCTATTTCCCTCCAATTTTCACATTTTTTAAGTCGCATTTCTTTGGTAATTTGGAAAATAGCTCTTCCTTCCAAACCTTTGGAAATTTTTCCTCTCTCTATATCTTAGCTTCAGCATATCAGCTGCCAAACCTTAGTGCTTTTCTGTTTGTTTGCTTGATAGCTTGAATTATTGTTTCTTTTGATGGTGGATCAGCATTTACGTTGAGTACCGATCCTCTTCTTATTCCATCTCGTATATAATTTCTGTTTCATTTTTTCTCTATCATCTCTATTCATTATTTCTCTGAAATACTGTACCCTTCTAGATAGCTGTTGTTGTGCTGTACATAATATTTGTCTATCCTTATCCTTTATGACCATATTTGTGTTCTTGTTACTACTTAACTTGCTAACATTTGCATACAATTCTTTGAAATCAACTTTTTAGGCTGCACTTTGCTCTATTTCAGCTATTTCATCCACATATTTCCACTTATCTTTTCTACAAGCTTTCCTAACTTTCTTACTTTTTGTTGTGTATTCTTGTAATCTATTCTTCGTTCCAGATATTTAATTTCTTTTTCTTCAACTCTTTCCTTTGTTATATCAATTTACAAGTGCTTTCTATGTATTTGGTTGTAGTTTTTCCATGTGACTTTTTTATTTCTTGAATATAATCCATTTTATATTGACATCCTGGGCCATTTCAATGTTATAATATCTATTATATTTACCTCTTTTCTTTTCAATATTCCTACCATGATTTTAGAGACTAACAAGTAATGGTCCAAGTTTATATCGGCACCTCTCCTGTTACGGATGTCCGACAGTTTACCTCCTGGTGTAACGTTCAACAGCGCTTTGACGAAAATTTTATATACATTCTGTAGGGCACAGCTTGTAGCACTTGGAGCTGTCAAGTTTAACCTCCAATTTGTGACTAAGTGTCTTTGAATCAATTATCGTGAGGTTTTGTTAAAACCATTTGTTGACGTTAACAGAGGTTTGTCACTTAGCTAAGTGTAACATCGCAGAATAAACACCTAACGGACTCAGAAGCGACAATTGCGGCGGCGCCGAGTAACCAATTTCAAGTATGGCGACCATATTGGGGGTTAGCAGGTTAGATTTTGTCAGTTTCTGTCAATACTGACGGAAAACCTAACCTGCTAACCTCGAATTTGACATAGACTTACAGTGCCACCAACATAATATTCTTGATCTACTTTCTTTCAATATGGCCGCCATAGCTAAAATCGGCTACTCGAACATCAAAGGCGCCACCGCGAGTGTCGCTTCTGAAACCTTTAGGTGTTTATTTTGTGGTAACATTTTATTCTAGAACATGCGCTAGCAACATTTTTCAAAGCCCTCTTGACCCTTTTTTTAGACATGTGTTATTACTAGAACGTGGATTAAAAAGCATTTATTTTTGGAGAATAAGCGCTTATAATAAGCCTTTCTTTCTTTTTTTCTCCCTTTCCTAATACCCTTTCAGGTGTCGGATTTGGGTTGGATTGACGTCCTTTATCCTTCTGTCCATTTCTTTTCTGTTTGATGCCATTTTCTGCATCTCTTCTATTGTTTTGCACCTTTCTTTCCCTTTTCCTGCTATTTGCTGTGCCCGTATCTTCTTTGGTCTCCCCCTTCTCGTTTTTTTTGTGATTTTTTGCTAAGTTCTTCACCACTCTCGAGCCTTCTCTCTATTAAGTTTCTTACAATATGGATGTTTTCAATTGTCTGCCTTCCCGGCATGAATGCTGCTTGTTCTTCTTCTATCTCCTCGTCTACGAGTTGTCTTATTCTTTTCTCTATTATTTTTGTATATATTTTAAAGTTTATCGATGATAGGCATATAGCTCTAGAATTATTGCATTGTACTCGTTCTCCTTTTCTATATATAGGTATTATTAGATTTTTTCCCAGGCTGTTTGTATTTCTCTCGTTTCCCACGCTTGTTTGCATATCCTCGAGAGCCAGTCTATTCCTTCTTCTCCTAGGTATTTTATCATTTCTTGTTCAATTTTGTCCTCTCCTCCTGCTTTACCTGTTTTATGTTTTTCATTGCTTGTTTTATTTCTTCTCTTCTTATATTTTCTAATTGTGTGCTTCCCCCTCTTGTTCATTGTTTTGTTCCTGTTCTTCTGTTGTTTTGCTAAACTTGTTTTCATATTTCTTCCACACCCTTATAGTGTTGCTGGTGTTTACCTGCAGTTTATTCTCTTTGTCTTTTATTCCCATTATATCTTTCCCTTTCGCTCCTTTCATTGCTCTTACTCTTACCCAGAAGTTCCTGTTGTTTGTTATGTAGCTTTCCTGCAGTTTCTTCCATTCTTGCATTCCTGATAACCATTGTTACTTGTCACTTCAATTTACTATATTCATCCTTGTCCTGTTCGTTATTAGTTATTAGATACTTTTTCCATGCTTACTTCTTTTTTACCTCCGCCCTTACTTCGTCGTTCCACCATCTGGTTCTTTTAAGTTTGACGTTATTGCATTTGATTCCGCAGATTTTCTCTGCTTCCTCTTTTATGGTGTCTGTCCACTGTCCATTCTTTTTTTGACTCCTCATATCTTCTTGTCGGTTTCTTCCTTGTATTTTTCTTGGATGTCTTTCCTCTTAAACTTGTTTACTTTTATTTTGTAGTATTTCCTTCTTTTCTTTATTCTTGTGATTTTGTCCCTTAGTGTTGCTGTGACCATCCCTTGCTGCGTTGATGATTCTTGATCATTTTCTGTTCTTATATTTTTGACCTCCCGCTCTATGTTTCTTCTATAGTCAATTAAGCTTCTTGCATTTTTTCTTCAGCTACGAAGGTATATTTTTCTTCTATTTCCTCCTCCCAGAATGTATTGCCTCTTCATAGATTGTTTGTTTCACAAAACTCCAGCATCTTCTTTCCATTCCCATTTAAGGTTTCTTCTCCATGTCCTCCTATACATGCTAGGCCTCTGTTTATGTCCCTACCCACTCTTACCTTCCAGGCCCCCTATTATTATGATTTTTTTCTTGATGTTCTCGTGCTCTATTTATTTTCATCCAATTCAATTCAATTCAATTTATTTCAACTAAAAATAGGATACATCCTAATATTTACAAAATTAATACAAAAATTCTTCCTACCTTCCCAAATCCCAAAATACATAATATTATAGATAGATACATATATTATTTGCAAAACGCTTTCAACAAAATCATAGTCACTTTTCTCGTAGCACTTCCAATAGTTTCATTTTGAATATACGCACACTAGTAGCTTTTTTAACAAAAACAGGTAACTTATTGTAATCATTAAAGCTCTTAAAAAATAATGAATTCATAGTTTTTTTATACTTAGTTTTTAAAAGGTGTAAATTATCTCGATTTCTTGTATTATAATTATGTACATGTTTGTTTTTTACATTAAATTGATCTAAATAGTTGGGCAACATGCCCGTTGTTAATTTATATACAAAAACCATACTAATAAAATACAGTCTATCAGCAATGGGTATCCAATTTAACACATCTAGCATGTTTCTTATAGGCGTATATCTATTGCATTTAAGAATCACTCGCATTGCTCTATTTTGAAGTTTTTGAAGAGACTGTATACAATTTTGATCTAGTAAATACAATAAAGTACCACAGTATTCAAAGTGTGGCTGAATAACTGACTTATATAATAATACTTTTGAGTAAATTGATAAATTTTTAGAGATTCTTGTAAAGAAAAATAATTTCATACTTATTTTTTTATATATAAAATTAAAGTGATTTTTACAAGTTAGATTGTTATCTACAATGAATCCCAAATACCTCATTTCCGTAACTATTTCCATCCTTGTACCGTCAATAATAATATTAACTAAATCTAGATTGATGCTACTAAACTTATATTTAGATGTAATAATCATGGCTTTTGTTTTTCCAGTATTCAATTTCAATTTATTAATTTTTAAATAATCACTAACATTTTCCAAAATTAAGTTCATTTTATGTACAGCATTATCAAGGTTATCATCACTCACCGCAAGTAAGGTATCGTCAGCAAAGAAGTTCAGAAATTCACATTCGACTTTCATGTAGAAATCATTGATGTATATGAGAAACAGCAACGGGCCGAGAACGCTCCCTTGCGGCACTCCAAGTGTAATATTTTTCTCAGATGAAAAGGACATACCATATTTGGTTCTCTGTTTTCGGTTGCATAAATAATCCTCGATCCATTTCATTGCAATTCCTTTGATGTTATAATATTTAAGTTTCTTTACAAGTATTGACCTATCGATAGTTTCAAAGGCTCTCTTTAAGTCTATAAACACAGCTACTACATATTTATCCTGATCTAATAGTTTTTTCCATTTGCACATTGTCAATTGTAATGCAGTTTCACATGAATATTTTGATCGAAATCCTGACTGGTTTATATATAGCAAATTATTGTCTTCAAAATACTCTTTTAACTGCTTGTAAACTACTAATTCTAATATTTTCTCTATTACTGGTAATGTATTAATTGGACGAAAGTTTTCTGCTAAGTTTGTGTTATTTATTTTTGGTATTGGAATAACTGTACTCGTTTTTAAGATTTCAGGGAATCTTCCGTAACTTAATGAGGTATTAATAAAATTTAGTAATACATCACCTATTACTTCAAATATACTTTTTATCACCATTGCATTTAATATTTCGTATGAATTTGTTTTGTTTTCAAGAGAGTCAATTACTTTCCTTAAGTCACCCATTGTTATATTGCAAAAGCTATCTAATTCACATAAAATTGTTGGCAAATCATCATCACTCCATTCTTGAGTCAATCCAATCGTTTCCACAATAGATATAATGCTAGTTACAAAATATTCATTGAATTTGTTTGCGATGTCAATATTACTTGTGCACTCCACTCTGCCCTCTTCAAACATAATACTCCCTGTCTCCATACTCCTGTTATTCTGCTTACCTAGTAATGATTTCACTGTATTCCACATTTTTTTAGCATTTCCTTTACATCCATCAATTTTATTCATGTAATAACTGTTTTTCTTAGTCTTTAATAGGTTAACAACTTCATTCCGATAACTTTTATACCGTTCCCATTTCATATGTCTTTCTTCTCCATAACTATTCACGAAAGCTTTATATTCTTTATCTCTTTTTGCTGCTGCTCTTTCAATTTCCTTATCATACCAAGGAAGATTGCCTGCTCTTTTAATTTTATTTTTTATAGGACACACTTCATTTATTATATTTTCACAGTTTTGTAATATATTATGTAAAATCGAATTCACATTTACATCACCTCTTTGCCAATTACATAATATAAGTCTATTGTTTATTTCAACTAATTTATGATCATTAAAATTTCTTACCGAGTATGTGTAGCCATCATTCAAGTTGACTTTTACTCTATCTAAATTAATGAGTATAATTGAATGATCTGTGATCTTTGGTGTATGGATTACACTTGCTCCAATACCTTCGTTATTTACTAGAACATAATCAATCAATGTCATACTATCATTTGTAATTCTGGTATATTCGTTAACAATTTGATCTATTCCTAACCTATTAAAACAACTGCTAATTCTATTAACATTAACATCATTTAGTTTCTTATAATCTAAATTAAAGTCACCTGCTAATATACACTTGTGACTCATATCAAACATTTCTTCTGCAGCATTTTCAAATTCCTGTAGAAAATCACCAATGGGGACCTGATGAGAACGATACAAACAACCAACTTTTACTTTATAGTTTCTATTAAGATGCACTTCTACTACGCTGCACCAAAAACAATTGTTTACTATATACTCACTAACCTTTTTAAATTTCAAGTTTTTATTCACAAAGATTAATACACCACCTGTACTTCTTGTACTCGAGTTACATCGTACAACCTTATAGTCATCAATCATTAATTCACAATCCATTATATCATCCGTTATCCTTGCTTCACTTAAAAGCACCACTGCCGGTTTATATTTATTAATTATTGGTATTAATAGAGGTTTATTCATAATATAGCTTCTAATATTTACATACATTATCTTGTTATTACATTCACTTAGTTTTTTGACTTATCAATTATAGTGGGTTTACCATTAATATATTTTATGGTTTTAGAATTATTGCCTTTCTGAATTAAATCATTCAGTTGCTTTTTAACATCTACTAGATAATCTCTCTGCTTTTTCGTTTGGTCGCTATAGATCCTCACATCTGGAACATTTATTTTCATTCTATTCTTTAGCACATTTAATGCTTCTTCTCTTGAATTAAACATTACTTTTATTGGACGTATTTTGTTATTATCATATTTACCCAATCGAAATAATTTTAGGTTATCAGTATTCACTTCCACGTTTTTTAACAAATCTTTGACTGCATTTTTATCTTTATCTACTTTTTCTTCTTTTGAACTAACATGAGTAGGTTCTTGGACGTTAAATATCACTATATTTTTTGCTCTTTGTTGCCGTTCAATAATTTCAGAAATAATGTCTTCATTGTTACAAATGTCGGTCTTCCTTACTTCATTTATAGGTTTTTGATTTATTTTATCAATTCTGTCTTCTAACTGCTCAATCTTCTTTAGCATTTCAGGTACCCGAAACAGCCCATCTTCACATCCTTCACATATCACAGCCTGCCCTAATTAGCTTTTTTATTGATCTCTCTGTATATATAGATTTTTTTTTAATAGTTGCTTTGTAGAAAGTATAGTTTTTATACAAATTGCAAAATAAAATTTGTTCAAATATGTTGTCAAAGCCCAAAAATTAATGGGAATATACACAGTGGGCCAAAAAAAACAATCACTTTTCAAACGCTGATCAAACCTCAACTTGTTGGTCTATTAGAATTATTTTACAACTATTAGATAGTCAATTCAATAGGCTTTTTAATGCTGTATAATATGTTAATACAATACTATCACTTGAACTTGGTTAATAAAAATCAACGATTCCAGCTGGGTAGTGATTTAATAATTTATTATTAATTTATGCAACCCATTATTTGATATTAAGTGCAAAGCAAAAACAAATAGTTACGCTGGATTTTTATTAACCAAGTTCCAAGCGATGGTATTGTAGTTCTGTAACATGCTTCTATTAACATAATTATACACTTTTAAAAGCCTGTCAAATTGACTATGTAATAGTTGTAAAAAAATTCTAATAGACCAACCAGTTGAAATTTGATCAGCGTTTAAAAATTGATAGTTTTTTAGCCCATTATGTATATAGTTTAAAACTTTATTATATATTACGTAACTGTATATAACTTTTGTTTTTTTATTAGGCGTATAGTTTTTGAAAGCATCACAAAATTTTATATTTTTAGAAAAGTAATGGGAATAATTTTTTAACTGTTTTAATATTACGTAATTAACTATAATTTTTGTCAATTTTTTCCAAGAAGTGTAGGTTTTAAGATCGCAAAATTATGTTTTTACAAGCAATAAAAGTTGTGTGATGGCCACATATAATTTTTTATACTGGGAAATCATTGAGTGACATTGGACACCCGTTACTGCAAAACATAATTTGATAAACCTACTTTAAGTATATGTATTAGGGATGTTCCGAATACTCGTATTCGTATTCGCGAGTATTCGCTATATTTTCAATATTTGTATTCGTAATCGTATTCGCCAAAATTAACACGAATATTATACGAGTATTTGACATTAAAATTATAGAAATATAGATAAGAATTTTAATAAAAATATAAAACAGGTATTCATACATTAAATAAAACATTTTTTAAAATATTAACCATTCTATAACATTAAATAAAAAACAAAACTATTTTACATACTATTTCTAAAATTTGCAGCGCGTACAAAAACGATGTTGATGTTGATATTATTCACTCAAGGTCTTGGATTTGTATTCGTATTCATATTCGCGAATATTCATAAGAGTATTTGTATTCGGTATTCGTAATCGCGAATACGAATTTTTGTATCTTCAGAACATCCCTAATATGTATAACCCCATTTACATGATTTACATGTTTAAAGAATGTTTACTTCTACATTTGTAGGTAAATTACCTTTTTTCTTAACATTAAAAATTAATATTCATTCAGAATTTTACATAAAATACCTAAATTCAAGAAACAGCGAATTTATCTAAAACCCAAACCCGAAAAAACTCAAAAAACCCGAAAAAATCCAGTGGGCAGATAAATTCTGAAAAAATACAGGGTTTTGCCAACCCTGCCTACAGAGGAAAAGGACGATGGTGAGAAAGAGAAATTCTACACCACATTACAGGAACAAATTGATAACACACCGAAAAATTATATGAAGGTAGTTATGGGCGATTATAATGCAAAAATAGGGGAAAAAGCAGTATACAGGCCTACCGTAAGACTTCAAAACTTACAAGATCGAAGAATCTGGTTAAAAGTAGTACTTTCCCTCACAAGCGAATTTACAAAGTCACATGACCATGTCCTAGTAACAGGGTTGGCAAAAACCCCTTTAAAAGAGAAATTCCTATCACATCAACCTTTACGGATTCTGGTTAGCAAGCTGTTAGAATCATTTGGCATGTGGCGCACATTTGGATTAAAGTCTGTTGAAGCTTCTATCGTATCGCGCTTTTAGACGTTTAACCCCAAATAACCCTCGGCTGTTAATGTGAGGTTTGCACAGTTCCACGTGCATATGGCGTGCTGCACTTGATGCAACATCGACAATCTAATTTGCCTTGGCTTGACCTCCATTCTCCTAACAGGATGTACATGTGCCGTCCTAGTACGCCTACGAGCTCGACGAAAGAGTTCATGTAACATGTATTGTTTTCATTTCTTTAAACACGAGTCACTTGATTTTGAGAGAATTAGCTGACGAAACAAATTCTGGTATCAACCTGTTGAAATATAATTGCTTGGTTTTCTGCATTGAGTAAAGTAAGCCTTTGAAATTTATAAATATAAATACGTCACAATCGAGCATTTTGATGTTTTTATCAACAAAATTATTCTTATATCACAGTTTGACGTCGATTGTCGTTATTGGTCTCAGAAGAATGCCCGGGAGAAAAATCAAAGTTCATTACATAGCCCAAAAGTCACTTTTGGGCAGCAATATCCTTGAAAGGCATAACAGGCGCATATTTTTTGGAAGATCGCAACCGGTTATTGTAAACTCATTTCGCGAGTTTTTTGGCCCTGCTTTCAAATAACTTGACGGTTTTCATGACCAATGGTACTACCAGCAAGATGGGGCCACTAGCCATACATGAAATACCGCATTAAAAGCTGTAAAAGATTTTTTTCCAAAATATTGATAGCAAGAAGAGGCGACATCAATTGGTTTCTCAGAAGCCTAAACTTAACCCCAGTCAATTGTTTTGTGGGGCTAGCTCATAAGTCGTATGTACAACAACTCCCCAGTAATCTGCACCAACTCAAGAAACGTATTCGATAAGAAATTTAAGCCAATACACTGAACTTATGGCCTGTTATCATGAAAAATATAAGACATCTCTTACAAGAGTGCTAGCGCCACATGAGCAACACCTAGATAGGTTCTTTTAAGTATTAAATAAAGTTATTGATGAAAATTAATAATAGCTGAGCTAAATAGGATGAGAAAGTGAAAAACTCTCTGAGATACCCTGTACAATAAAGTTTACAGTTATAGACAATTACAGCAAAAACAAATGTATTTTACTTACGAAAAATTGAGGTTAATACTTTATAATTGTCAAAAAGAATATAAACAGACATTTTGTTTGGTACATCAGGTTAAAGGTAAAAAAAGATACTGAAAGTAGTCCGATTATATCACATTTAACTGATTCGTCAATCACAAATAGATTTAAAATTTTTTGCATATTCATGTATAGTTACCA
Source organism: Agriotes lineatus (assembly GCA_940337035.1). Classification (NCBI taxonomy): domain Eukaryota; kingdom Metazoa; phylum Arthropoda; class Insecta; order Coleoptera; family Elateridae; genus Agriotes; species Agriotes lineatus. The sequence goes on along the minus strand of CALNHX010006043.1, from coordinate 67,859 downwards.
TCCTAAAATTAGTCATTATAGTGAATATGCAAACACTTTTAACCTGTATGTTATAATTGGACTACTGTTAAGTATTGTTTTTTTAACCTTTAACCTAATGTACCAAACAAGATATGCCCATTTATGTTCTCTGTTGTAGTATGAGGTACTAACCTCACTTTTTCGTAAGTGTTGGCTTTGATCAAGAGTTTTCTTTTGAATTGCTGCCCTGAAGAACAAATACCAATTATTTACTATATTGTTATAGAGATACTTAAAGTAGAATTGTCAAATTATGTTTTACAGTAAGGGCTTTCCAGTGTCAATTGACTAGCTGGGCATGGACACCCGCTCAAAACCACGACGAAAAACTACATTCATGGCGGTTTTGAATGTGTGTCTATGCCCAGCAGCTATTTTAAGAGTTTTCCTTCAAGGGGATTCCCTCATTCAATGATTTGCCAGTATAAAAATGGAAGATTGAATACCTTACAGCTTTCGAATACTTTTTTATCAGAGAGCTAAATTTTAAAGTTTCAGCCAATCACATGCGAATGACATAATTCTGCACTTAGGGCCGGACTGGATGTTTGAACCGGCCCGAGCGAGTGACACCAAACCGGCCCCTTTTAAAAAATGCCTCTCTTTTATAAGGCAAACAAACTCAATTATTAGACATAAAAAATAATATTTGTTTTCAGAAAAATATATATATTCCAAAAACATCATTCGGGTAATACAAAAATATTAGAAAAACAATAAAAAAAAAATAGTGTAAACTCATATTGTACATTGGTGTAACTATGTATAAAGTAAGAAAGGACAAATGCAGTATTAAGATTAAGGTGGAATATCAAATTATCAGTAATTTTTCATGCTTTTACACTTATATGCCAGTTTATGCAAAATATCACCATTTTCAATACACTCTAGAAGATTTTTTTTAAAGACTTTAGCTTCTTGCTCTATTTATAATAAAAGTTAATTTAGAAAAAGTTCTTTTATATGCGAATAGAAAGTATTAATAATTGTTATTTATGTATTAAGGGCATAATCAATAGATTATAGCACGAGGGAATGTTTAAAGCGTGACTCGAAGCGAAGAGTTATCAATATCTTAAAGGCTATAGTCGTAATTATGCACGTGGTACATACGTTTTATTTCATTTTGGTTCTCAAAATGGACAAAAATTAAAGATTTAGTATTTTGGCTATAGACTACTGCTTCATTGTTGTACCGACACTGTACATTTTTGGTGTGCTATGGTTTCTATGCAGATTGTTGGTGTTGGTGTACTACATTGTTGGAGTTTCTTATACTACTTAGCTACTTTGTAGGCCATCGGGCTATAAAAACCATATTACGCCGCTATCGAGATCCATTAAACAAAATTATGGTTCCAAAATAAACCAAGTATTTTTTGCAATCGTTTACTTTTGAGTTTTCATTATTAATGTCAAAAAGACACGTTTTTTCACTAGTGAAAAATAGTCATTTATCTACCAAGGACGTATGGCCTGCTCCGTGAAAACAAAGGCAATAAACGCCAGTTATGCACGAAGTGGATCAACATTTTATGTATAGGTCGAAGTAAATGTTGACACCTAACAAGACACTAACCCGGTAGTAAAATACTTTTGCGATCCTGTACAAATATTTCAACTATTTATTTGTCATTAGGGATGTAAAAATTACATACTTTTTTATTAGTGAAAAAAGGTTACGTATTTTAACGTGGCCATTACCAAAAATTTTGTGTTTATTTGAGAATTGCAAAACATTTTGTATGCAACGCATTACTAAATTAGTGTTTTGTTCACTCGTCGTAACTTACAACAAATATAACTAAAAAACACTCACGTTTTGCAACTTTTGTTTCATAAATAGCTATTACGATACGTTTAGTGTCGCTTAACGGGCCAAAAAGTAGGTACTCTATTTTCCAGTTATCTATTATTTGTTATTTATACATGTGATACGAGGTATAGATTTTTTTAAGCTTTTGAAGCTTTTCAGTGTATTTACGTATTAAAAGTGGAAAATAAAATGTATGCACCACCGGTATTACTTGATGTTTATACACCTCGGGCACAAACATTTATATAATACTCTTGGTACATAAATAAATATTATGGCGCTAGGGCCGTAAAGTAACATGTAACATAGTACGCCCCCAAATATAGGGTGTAAAGTAACCAATTCCGCCCGGTCATATATGTTGTTAGTTATTTAACGTTACTATTGATTAAGTAAAAAAAACTACTTTGTCAATATAACCTAGAATACCTAACAAATTTTCTTTAGTACAAATTTTCATATACCGTGTGTCCACAGGAGGACGCACCATAGGGATAACCTAATAGAATAGAAAGATCGGCTAATGCTGTGATCGCCGGCACGCTAAAACGTTGTTTTCTGGCTTCTGACTCGCCACTGTATGAAACAATATTGTTATAAATGGTACAAGAAAAGGGACGGTGGTCACAGCACTGGTTGATATTTATATTCTATTAGCATTATCTTATCTCTATGGTGCGTACTCCTGTGGACACACGGTATAATCTCATAAGAGCATTAATTCTTTCCGGAAATTTTTTTGAGTGCGTCCCAACAACGTCGTATTAATTTGCCCGAGTGGGACACGAGGGTAAATTAGGACGTTGTTGAATGCACGAAAAATAATTTCCGGATATGAATTAATGCTCGAATGCAGATTCGGTAAGAAAATCGTAACGACACAAACCCTCACAATTAGGTTGGTCTACCTACAAAAAATTTCCAAGAAATTTTTTTGTTGTCTTGGATATGGCTGGTGAACTAATTTTTCTATTGGTCATTAATGAGTGTCGTAGATTTTCAGAAGAAAATATTGTACGACTCGTGAAACAAAACACTCTCATTTAGCAAGTTGTTCACAAATAACTATTTTGGAATCCTGTACTAAAATGTCAATGTTGTAGCTTGTAGCTGTCATTATTAATGTCAAAATGGGATACACTTTTTCACGTTTTTCCATAAATTTCTATGTTAACATAATCTCTCCAAATAACACAACTTATCTAAAAATTTGTGTTCATTATAGAAATGTAAAAATATTGTAGGTATGCAATACGTTGCAAAAGTTAGTAAGGAAAGAGAAACTTGACGGGTAAAACCATTCAGTCTTGGGAAAACTCCTTGTGAAATGCAACTTTGGATTCTTAGATACTGACAACTTTGTTCAGAGTCACATTAAAAATCTATATTCTCAATTGGTTATTTATAGCTGGATTTTGTGGTGCTTCATCGCAACTTTCGTCGTGAAATATTTTTTTCTTTCGTATTCTCTGAACACACATCTCTTTCTTAACGACGTGTAGCGGAATTTCATTTTCAAAGATTTGCTTATTTACTTTATTTATAAACTCTTCAGTCTTCCGCAATTTTACAAAATTCTCGATATACTTTCTTTAGAAAAGTGTCCTCGACCATGCGGTATTATGGCAAGAAATTCATACCTGATATTTATAGGTAGGTACTTTGATAGAGGCATACAAATTCTTCTGAACTACATTGCGAAAATAATTGTCTTATACTTCAAGAAATTGTAACATGTTAATATGTGGCCGTGATTAACCAACAGACCACCGGCCCCCACAACCACCGGCCGATCGGGCTAGCCGCCGATCGCCCGGCCCTCCAGTCCAGCTCTGTCTGCACTAATGCAAACTGCCAATACATTCTAGAAGTTAAATATTATTTTGGCTATGTATGTAGGGGAGCATTAATTTAATTTTTTTACTATAAAAATAGATATTTGTGTATTTAGAGTTTTTAAAACAGATGCCCTAGAAATTTGAAGAAGAAAATTGGAATCTTAATGGATTTTGAGGTTCAGAAATAACATTTCCAAGATACGTTACAGAGATAACATCACTATTAAATTTTTCAGTCATTTTAAAAATGTGTTACTTAAGCATTGTTACGTTATGTTTCTGCTGGAATAAATAACTGATTTAACATTATTAATATTTATTTATCATTAAAAATATGTTCTACATTTATATTAAATGGTTAAATAACTAATTTATTGAACGAATGAAATATTTACTGATGAATTCATATTTAATTAAGATAAAAATAACAATTACAATATTAAGGTTGTATGTGAAACTGGCAGCATTAGTTTTGTCACAAACGATTACCTTAAAATCAATTCAGTGTGAAACTAAAGAAATTTATATCAGAAAAGTCTTGTTTACACTAACAAAACTGCCTCCTCAACATGGCCTGCTCTGGTCTAAAAACATCATTAACACAAAACATATGTGGCCATGTTTTTCATTCAGCGTTTAATCCAACGATCTGCTAAAACATCAAATGTATTGTAATTTATGTAAAACCCATTGAAATATTTTTAGCAAAAAAACTTTGAACCTAATATTTTTTTAAAAAAATGAAACCACTTCTATATGTAAATAAGTGGCTCCGTGGGAGCTCCAGCTGGACGCATTTTACATGTCGATACTCAATAATTACATAAATAGACATAACTTCTTCAATATTGGAAAATCTTTCAGTTTTTTTTTATTGTATTTTTCACAAAATGACAGTTTAAATGCATTTTCCTTGATTTAGCTATCCTCACCCACTAGCTGTAAGACTGCTGAAGTATATGGAACTTTATACTTCTATTATCTTATCTTGGTTTACATGTGTAGTATTGTTAAAATGGTGTTGTATATATCAGGCTACATGTATTGATGTGCCTACATTTTGTTTATACATTATTCATTTAACATCTTGTACGTTTCCAATTAAGTGTGACTTCTAATTATCTTTTCAAGACAGAAATATGTTTTAAAATCGAAGAGAGGTAATTCATCTGAAATAAGATAAGGATAAAATATTTTGATTATTTATAATAATTTCACAGGACTCATTTCAACAAAGTTACATTTACTTAAAAGATAGGTTGCGCAGATATTATCGTTACATTGAAGAAACTGCTTAAATAATCTTAATAACCTATAAAACCTGTATCTTGTAATATCAAGTAGTTGTATGGTAGTGTCAAATCGCAATTCTGTTTTCCTTTTATTTAGTGGTAACTAAGAGCAATTTACAGGTTACAAAAAGTAGATTGGGACGTGGTGAAACTCGGAACTAATGTTAGAATCTAGTAATTTTCAAGTTTCGTATTGGTAACATTTTTACATCTATCATATTGACATTAAATTGTTAACCTTATTTAAGCTAAATAACACAATAAATCAGAGGCGTACGCAACATTGCGGTATGGTACATTATCAGTTCTTGAATGTTAACAGGATTGCGGAAATAATGATGTACGTTGAACAACCAGGCTCTGCTAAACCTTCTATCCCAGCAACAGCAATGTTCACACTTTAAAACACAAAGAATCTGTCATATGACGTTAGTCACTGCGCAAACGAAATCCCTCTACCCACCGTTGCTGTTTACTTGTCATTTAAAATATAACCTAACTTTGTATGTTTTTTGACAACTTTCCACAAATTGCCAATTCATCAAATATGATCACAGCACCTTTCATGACCTACATTGACACCCAATCTACTTCCTGTGACCTGTAACTGTGTGTCATTTTAATGGTAACTTTGGCTTTGTATTTTTTTTTTTGTTATCCTAAACCGTAAATACTATTTAACAGTGATCACCTATATATAGGTAAAAATGTTCATAACGAGCTTACCAGTAAAAATATTTACTGGCTTATATTAAGCCTTTACATATACAAAAGTAGGCCGGTAACAAGTCGTAACTGTATTTGTACGATAATATTCCTTTACCGTACATGGTAACCATACTGCAACCGATAAACTATTAAACAAACCACAAATGTTATGAACTACAACAGCCTTAGATGTCTTAAAATCCGAGGTCGTAGAGCAAAACAACATCTGCGGCAGTTATGATACAACATTCCTAGATATGTTAATAGCTATTACCGATACATTACGATTTTTACCAATACATCTATTATTTCATCAAACGCAACCAGTGTTACCCCTTGCTATGAAAACACAGTTGCTGTCCTAAATTGCCACATTTTCTCCTATACAAGTAATTGATTCATAAAATTTATTTATTTATTCTCTCTCTTTTGAATAAAAAGAGCTCCAGGATAACATAAAACGTTATACAATATTCGACCGTTATGGGATTTAACATACTCACATGGATAACTAAGCTCGCTATTGTTCGATTAGTTAACTTTCATGCTCACATATTGAATAATATATAACGGTGTTATAATGTACTTAACTATTATTTCTAATTCAAAGAATTGAAATACGAGATTCTACCAATTTCACGCTACAAAACATTGCTTTTTACTCGTTTCATAAAACTATAGATTTTTCTAAATATCCATGCGATTAACTAAACCGTTTGCAGGTCCTTGGAAAACCTGAAGTTGCTTTGAACTGGAGCATATGGACTATAATTGATTGGAATGAAATTCTTCTCATAACAGTAACTTGCCACTTGGCCTCTAAACAAGTAAGTTAACTAGAAAAAATGTTTCTGCAGCATATTGATTATCCAACATATCACAAAAACCTAATTTATATTTTCCATAAAAAGATAAAAACACTGATGTACTAAGTTTGTAATAAAAAGTTTTTTGTTTTATTCTAAAAACCCAATAGTTCCGAACTATCCGATCACCACTCAGTCCCGTTTATTTTGGATAGTCGAGACTCTGCTATAATCATATGACTAATAACAACTACAACAGATTATTATTAGTAATCACAATGCTATTCTGTTATTCTGTAGGCACAACAGACTGGCGTAGAAGTTCACAAGTTGCTCATGACTTCACCAGATAGTATAATTAGGGATAAAGTAAGTTACATACTTCCACAATTATTTATGTTCATAACAAACAATAATTTTTCAGCTGGTGATATTTTCACAGCAAGTGTTTCACAGACCAGTAGAATTCACCGCTTGCGGCTTATTTACCATAGATGCAGCTTTATTATTTACGGTAAGCTGGAAATTTCTGAACCGTCCCGTATCGTACAAATTTACTTAGAAACTGTTTTCAGATAATTGGATCCATGACAACATACCTTCTAATTATGCTTCAGTTCCAAGAAGGCAACGAAGCCAATTGCATCATTACAAATTCTACAGTACAATAACACCGCAATATTTAAATACGTCGCTTTAACAAGCCATTACGCATAGTTCTATTAGCAATCATGCTGCTAGATTAGTAGCACATCAAACCACGTCAACTATTTATTTCAATGAAATGTAACGTACGTGTATTAAATATGTAAACTATTTATCAACTAAACTTACGCTCTTCGATGTAGCACCTTCTGCAACGTTACTTTCGTCGTCTGAAGATATACTGCCCCCAGATGATAAGCTATCACTAGAACCCGACAGCTCATTTGCAATTGAGGTTTGTAACAATGCGGCAAACATGTTTTGATCTCCACTAGCCCCTTTAGCCGACCCATCCCTCTTGCTTTGTTGATCAAGCCTGTTCTGCGTATCCACCTCGCCTTGGTGTATTCGTACTTGAGTTTCATCACGACGCTTAGCAATTTCGTCCCGAATTGACTGCAAACCATTCAGGGAGGCACTAGGTGGCAGAATGAAGAGGGAATCTTTCTGAAATTATTTTATCGAGGATTAACATAAAACATCCGTTGGTAGCCTTACTTCTTCAAATCCCATCATCTTCAAGCATTCTAGACCTCCAGAGATTTCCAAAATCTTCCTGGATATTGTAATGTTATTCTTCTGCAAGGTGCGAATCTTCATATTTGTAGGCTCTTTCAGAATATTGTCTGCTATCTTTATAAGTAGTCTGGCAGCCTCGTCAAAAACGTCTTTGGGATTGGTTTCTAATTTTAAAAGTGAGGTTCTTAAATATGCCATATTAATGACTTGCAAAACTAATGTATTATTCAATCACAAAAGATCTACAAACAGGCAATGCTGATTTGACAACTGACATAACCTATGGATGTGACGGCTTATTAGTTATTAGGCTTATTAGAATTTGTTCTGGTCTCCTGGTAGCCTTTTTTGAGGTATTGTCAATATTACAATTCCCATTAGATAAACTTTTTCCCAAAAGTGGTACTGTGATCCCATAAATTAAGGTGATGCAACTAAGCCAATGCTTCTAGGTTTCAGTGAAATTACCAGTACATTCAAGTGTATAGTCACAAATTTTAGTATAAATATATGTTAGCGAACACCAGCCTCTTAAACTATTAAATTTTTTATTCCAAGTGAATGTTCAATTCTTCATCTGATTTCAATTTATTGTAATATAGGTAGTAATCAATAAGCTTTCAAGTAATGACAGTTCGTCTGTAAATTCTTCTCGTAACTGTTTGGTTAAGGTACAGTCGCGGAATTAAAAATCCGGACACTTAAAATGATTCAGGGTATATCTTACTTTACTTTACTTATCACGTTACGTGGTGAAATTAGTGAAAATCAAAATAATTACTCGTAGGTATATGACAGCATGCCTCATTTAAGAGTCGGACAAAAAATGCAAGTAATTACATTACCCAAAAATTGCAAAAATCATCTGTAAGACTCATCCGGATTTTTAATTCCTCTTTCTGATTGTTCAACTTTCGACCAGTAAAGCCAGTATCCTTTTGCTATTTTTGTTAAGTCCTGACTCTTTCTTTTCGTTTCCGATATACCTAAATAATCTATTTGTTGTTTTTCCATTTCCTCTACTATCTTAGTTTTTGTTCTCCCTATGCTTCTCACGTTCCATGTGCCTATTTTTAAGACACATTTCTTATTTTTCTTTTGCTTTCTTGTGTTTTTGTCATTTTCTTTGTTCTTTTTCATAGCTGTGGTAGTTTCTTCGTATCTTAACTGCTTTCCTTTTCCTTTATCGTTGTCCTTGTTCTTTGCTATTTTCGTCTTCTTGCTGGTCCGTCCGTTTTGGTATCTCACTTTTTTGTCTGCTTCGCTACTCCTTTTTTCTTGTCATCCCAGATGTATTCTTCATTATCGATGACAATCTTTCTATATCCTACTTTTATTTTATTTCCCTTTTCAACTGTTCTTTTGTGATTTTTCTGATTTCCGTCTGGACACTCCTCTCCTTCCAAGTCATGTCGTTGTCGATATAAATTTTTGTACCCTTTAGTTTATGTTTGATGCTCATTATCTGTTGTTTCCCAGCCCAGCTATCTAGTTCTAATATGTTTATTGACAGCCCAGCCTTATTTACTAGGTCGGTCACTCTCTTTACTTCCACGTCGACTTCCAGATTTTCTTTATTTTGTCCATCGAATTTTACTCCTTTAATTACTACGTTGCATCTCTTTTTCTCCTTTCCCATCATTTCTAGCTTGTCTTCAAGTTTTTCTACTCTGTCTATTAACTATTTTTTCTCAATTGACCACTCCCTTTCTTTCTTTCTCATTTCCTCCCTTAGCTCTCTATTTTCTTCCGTATTTTTCTTTATTTTATCCATCATTTTGTCGATCATATCCTGGATTTTCTTTAGGTCACCCATCTCTTCTTCTGTATTTGTCTTCGATCTTTCTTCGATGGTCGGTGACCTGACTACTTTTCTGCTTTTCTTAAAGGCTTCTTTTTCCGCTTCTTCACTGCTGTTTGGGCCTCTGTCTCTTTTGTTTCCCTTATACATTTATCGCCTTTCCTTTATTTTGTCTGTCCCTGTATTTTTTATCGACATCGCCTTCGTTCAGCCGCTTCCCATAATTCTATCGCAGCGCCGGCCGTTGGCCTTGTTTCGCTTGTGCCGCGCCCGCACTTCAGTAATACTTAAATGTTTACCCACTTATTAACTGTGGCTATTACCTGTTTCGCTCCTTTATTCCCTAAACGTCCACCGTATTTTCCTCTACATTGATACACTATGTGAATTTTGTTGGGATAAAGCCCGTGATCGGGTATTTTATCGCCAGCACTTAAAATTCACGTCTGCACTCGTTCGCGAACACTTCGGACACGTCGATTCTCGTTAATCGATAATTTTTGGAATATATACTTTTTTATATTAATTCGGGCATTTAAAATAGTAATTTGTACAAGTAGTTCTTTTTTTCATGAATTTGCAGTTTGATTAAGGAGGGCGAAGCAAATAAATAAAAAAAGTGTTGTACACGTAGTTTTTTTGCATAGTGATCTCTTGAAACTCGAAATTTTGTCGAAAAGAACTTCGGAATTTCTTCTTCTTCTTCTTTTTTGGCTCTACGGTCCTTGTAAGATCTTGGCTTGCTCGATGATCTTCTTCCATTCGTCTCTATCTAGGGCTTTTCTTTTGCAAGTTCTTACTTCCAGCTGCTTCAAATCGTTTTCTACATCTTTGTTCCATCTTTTCCTTGGTCGTCCTCTCCTTTTACCCTCAGCATTTCTTTCATATGCTGTTTTTGGACCTCTGTCGTTTTTCATTCTTATTAGGTGGCCTAGCCATTTTATTCTTTGTGTTTTTATTGTCGATACGATGTCTTGCTTTTCGTATAGGTTCCTTAGTTCATGATTCATTCTTCATCTCCTTCCTTTTCAAAATGCGTAAGTTTTTCTGTTCTTCCATTTTTAGCACCGACGTCTCGCTTCCATATTCGGAATTTACAACTGTCAAATTGACATTACAATAAAATATTTAAAAAAAAGCGTAACTTTTTCACGATTTTGCGTTAAAGAAGTGATACTTTCAATACGATTTTTCATTAAAAAAGGCGACTTTTATGATCACTATGCAAAAAATAAAATAGCATGTGATATTCGAAGTAAACGCGATACTTTGTGTGGATAGACCGGACGCGTTTTACTGACGAGCATATGCGTGTCAGACAAGTCCGGGCGAGGCATATGCTATTTTATTTTCAAACACCCGAATTAATATAAATAAGTATATATTGAATATACTATTATTAGCATTAAAAATGGCACTTTGTTTGACAAGCCATTATGTTTACATTTGCGAGACAAAGCGCAGCGTAGCCTTTAATTGCATTTTACTATATTTTATCCGTATTTATGGCCGCCATCAACAACAATATGGATGTTTGACAATAGTTGACCACGGAAATAGTACGCGTAGGTCCTCGTGGAGCTTATATTTATCAGAATAAACGCTTGCAAATGGTCACATTGATACAGAAACCCTTAATGTCGTTCTGGAGTATTTGCAAGTTACTGTAAATTAATAGGAACACATATCCACACTGATTAACAAATAATTCCTGAATTTGGATTAATATAGCGTCTAGAAAGAGCAGTTTCGATTTTCGCAGACCTTTAATTACATTTTATTATGTTTTATCCGAATTTATGACAGCCATCAACAACAATATGGATATTTAACAATAGTTGACCACCGAAATAGTACGCGGCGGCTCTCGTGGAGCTTATATTTATCAGAAAAAAAACTAACAAATGGTCACATCGATACAGAAACTCTTAATGTCGTTCTGGAGTATTTGCAGGTTATAGTAAATTGATAGGAACACATTTCCACACTCCTTAGCAAATAATTCCTGCATTTGGATTAATATATCGTCTAGAAAGGAAAGTTTCGCTTTTCGCCGACTTTTAATTACATTTTATTATATTTTATATGTATTTATGGTGGCCATCAACCACAATATGGATGTTTAACGATAGTTGACCACCGAAATAATAATAATAATAATAATAATAGTCGTTTATAAATACATTAAAATATTATAACAAAACTAGCAGTCCAGTGAGACAAATGTCTCATTTAAAAAAACAAAAAAGACCGTTTTTCAAATAGAAAGCGTATTAAATAAAAACTGTACCCAGACCTGGAAGGTGTCAAAGTGGTTGCCTAACCGATCGAGGTTTGAAGGCGCAGAAGGCATCGGAACATTCTGGAAGCTGTCAAAGTGGTTGCCTAACCGATCGACGTTTTAAGGTGCAGAGGGTCGCAGCTCCGTTTGGCTGCTGAAACAGTTTTTATTTAATACGCGTTCTATTTGAAAAACGGCCTTTTTGTGATTTCTCGAAAACCGGAAGTGTCACGTGACTGAAATTCGGTTCCTGACCTGACATGACCATTCTAAACATAACTTTTTTTTCTATCTCTTACGGTTTGGCTGCTGAAACAGCGTCCCAGACAGACAAAACTGCGTCCCAGACAGACACGTCTATTAGATAAAGGATATATTAAAAAAATATAACAAAACAACAATATTTCTTGCAAGTATGTCACAGTCATCTTCAAAAGGGCGAAGTTCAGATTTATAAAAAAGCTAATTTTCATAATCTGCTCTTACACTTAACCCTATTGCTTCGTTTACTAGAGATACGTCTTGAGAGAGATATGAAAAAATAAAATTTAAATTTAATTTTTAGGTAATTTAGTATAGAAAAAAGTTAATTTAGTGACGTGCAAATACGAATGACAATATTTATGTAAAGCATAATAAAGAAATAATTATATAAATTTAACTATAATGAGAAGAGATAATAAAAAAAAGATACAAAAACAATATTTTTGATTCTTATAAATAAGACTAGTAAGCTGGTGTCTGAATGTGGAAACTTTAAGCGTTTTTAGGTATTCCGGCAAGGTGTTGTAAACATTACTGATGGTATATGAAAAAGATTTTTCAAACAAATGAGATTTATGGATTGGAGGTGTGATAATGCTTTTTTTTTCTTACATTCACTCTGTGAACATGGTATCTAAATTTTACTTTCTTAAACCGGTAAGTTGGTTGCTTAGTAACTATAACTTTATGAAACAGAACTGAGGAATGCAACATTCTTCTATTATACATATTAAGCCTACAGTTAATGTATGAGAGATACGATGAAACTTTTTGATACCATATACAAGCCGAAGACAAGAGTTCTGCATTCGTTGAATTCTTTTCACATCATAGCTATCGATGCACGGTCTGTACACAACATAACAATGATTAAAATTGAATTTACATAACAATATCTTTAATTTTCTAGTTAAACAAAATTTTTAATTAAATATCAACTTCAAATTAATATAAGCTTTACGTAATAAATGACTAATATGTTGAGAACATTTTAAATCTTCATCTAAGATCAGACCAAGATTTTTTGCACTTTCTTTTACAAGCAAAGCCTCATCTCCAACCTTAACAATCACATCCTGTTTAATTACATTTCTAGCTTTACGTTGACCAAATACCATAACCACGGATTTTTCTGCGTTAATTTTTAGACAATGTTTTTCAGATATTTCAACAAGAGCATCAATATCAGATTTAATGAAATGATTAGTTAGAGCAACGTCTTCAGGTTTAAAATCGATTTGAAGTTGTGTATCGTCGGCATATAGGTGATACTTGCAGTGCTTAACATAATTTCGGAAATTGCAAGTGTACAGTGAGTAGAGTAACGGTCCTAGATTTAAACCCTGAGGCACGCCAGCCATAATTGGTAAAGAAAATGAGGTTTCCCTATTTAAAATGACTTTCTGAAAACGATTTGTAAGGTACGACCGCATGAGTTCCACAGCGCCGGCAGCAAAACCAATAAACCGCAAGATACTGAACAAAATTTTATGAGAAATAGTATCAAATGCTTTTGAATAGTCTAACATGACTAAAACGGACGTTAAGTCTTTATCAGCAGCAGAGTGTATATCATCAGTTATGTTCAGGAGAGCAGTAGCACAGCTGTAAAATCCTTTCTAAAACCTGATTGCATTTCGGGTAAGATATTATGAAGCGCAATTTAAATTGTTATTTGTGCCACCATTATTTTATCTAAAATTTTAGACATAACTGGCAATATACTGATAGGACGAAGGTCTTTAAACAGTTTAAGTTCATTGATCATAGGCAACGGAACGACATCAGCGGTCTTCCATTTTTCAGGAAACGCAGAAGATAACAAACAACAATTAATTATTAAGTAACAAACGACTTCCGGGATTGGACCGTGTCCTGATTGAGATCGAAGAACTCAACGTTTCGCCCACTTTCGTAAGGGGCTTCATCAGGAGGAAAAAAGCAAAAGAGCACGGTAACTCAACGTGTTAACCACGTCAGAGGCGAAACTCGAGTTTCGCCTCTGACGTGGTTAACACGTTGAGTTACCGTGCTCTTCTGTCCCTTCCCTTTGCAAAGAGTTTCGCCTCTGGCGTGGTTAACACGTTGAGTTACCGTGCTCTTTTGCTTTTTTCCTCCTGATGAAGCCCCTTACGAAAGTGGGCGAAACGTTGAGTTCTTCGATCTCAATCAGGACACGGTCCAATCCCGGAAGTCGTTTGTTACTTAATGACAATGGCCGTGAAAACCTCAAAAATCAACAATTAATTATGTGAGTAATAATAAGCAAGATAGTAGGAAAACACATTCTAAGCATTGACACACTTATACCGTCACAGCCAACCGCATTCGTTTTAATACCGAATATTATACTTGATATTTCATTTTCATCAGGTAGTTTGAAGCAAAACAAGGACTCAAACTGTTTTAGAAATGAATTGTTGTAGAAATCTTCTAATTCTAATTCTATGTTACCAGAAACAGATGGCCTGTCGGCACTTAAAAAAGTATCATTGATTTTATTAACATCATTAAGATAAGGTGGAACAGCATTGTTATTGGATTTCTTTGCGTGATATATATTTAATGATCTGAGTTTCTTCCACATAGTCTTAGAATCATTTCGGGCCCGATATTCTAAATAAGCTTGTTTCTCTTTTCTAATCGCAAACGCTGTATAATTCCGCAAAGAGCCACTACTCCCAAGGCTTTTAAATCGTTTAAAATTAGCATCTCTTAGAAATATCATTAGTCTGATGTTATTAGTAAGCTATGGTGCTTTAGGTTTCGTTATCTTTACCGTTTTTAAAGGAGCATGCCGGTTAAACAGAGTTAACATATTTGTTGAAACACAACACAAAATTATTATTATTATAATAAATGATCGTGGTTTGGTTAATGAATATAAACACACACTTTGATTAAACGGATTTATTATCTCTTCTTAAACTTGCCTGATACATTAAACATTTCATTATTATCTATCAAAAAACATCTGCTTAGTAACTAAATTTTGGCGGCAACTCTATCAACTTCAAAATTAACTTATTACTAAAAATTATAATTTAACATCCTCCCACTTAGAGTTGACGTGAAATTTCGAAAAACTTAAAAAACAAAATTACAATTCAAACATTTTGTTTTTTAATTTAAGTATCGTGCAGGGGGAATGGTTTTTCTTCCTCTCCGGTTTACGGTTGGCAGGGATTCTGCTGCTTCCTCGTTGTACGCTGCCTCTTCATTTCCATCTTGCGCGTCTGATTCTTCAATATCTATCTCAGTACGATTATTCCTAGTATGTTCAGTAGATTCTTCTCCGTCTTGTGTATATGAATGGTCTTTGCAAGTCTCTAGTCTGTAGACTTTTTGAACTGGTCTTAACAACTGCCCATTTTCAGTCTGTAACGTAACCACACGACATACCTTATCTTTTCCAGGTATAATTTCTAACACTTTGGCTAAAGGCCATTCTAACCTTTTTTGTATATCGTTACCAACCAAAACTATTTCTCCAACTTTCAGTTCTGCTGTTGTTTTGCTGTGTGCATTCTTCTCTATTAAAGCACCTAAATACTCAATGCGAAAACGTCTCCGTAAGTGTCTTCTTTTAACTTCAATAAATAGCGTAATCGGTTGTTTAAATGTTCTCTGTCCGTTCGATCTAGATCGGCGGTTCCAACTACCGTAACTTCCTGCAGAAACATGCTTGGTGTTAGTGGTGAAACTATAGGATCGCTATCCGACATGTACGTTATTGGTCGATTATTAATTATCAATTCACATTCACATATTATAGTAGAAAGTTCTTCATGTGTTACACAAGCTTTTCCTAACACTCGTTTCAATTGAAACAATTTTTTGGCCTAGCCTAAATGTTTCGCCATTTATCCAATTATTTCAGGCTTAACCTGTATATTTTTAGTTAAATTATAATTCCTTTTGCATTTCGAATTCGTAAATTTTCCAAACCAACGCATTTTGTACCTGCATCCAGTTCTTATCGTTTGCGCAATGCCCTTTCTGACCCGCGCTATCTCTTATCAGAGTGCGAGCCTTCCTCGAGGAAACGAAATTCTTCGTCCGGGCACTTTGCTGTCTTCGCTTGAGCCCGCCGATACCGGCGCGGCTAAGCCTTGTTTTTAATTATGTCGAATTACGTGCGCTCAACCAATTTCAACGAGCAGTGTATTTTCTAAGGGCTGATTGTAATCAGGTACGATTGCGCTTTTTCTGTTTTATTATCTCCATACTAATTATATCTTTCTTAGCTCTTAATCTTAATCTTAATTATCCGTTTCAACAACGAGTTTATCTCGGAGGCCAAGTCTTATCGCATTTTCGACACCTGCTGGGTCCGGCGTATTTGCTGCCGTTTGAAGATGCTATTGCAGCAATTTTCGGCGCTTCCCCGGCGACTTCAACAATGATTATTGCCGTTCACGTCCAGCTTACGTTTCGAGGTTAGTTAGTGCTACTCCGAGGTTTATATTACTTCGACTTATTTTCAATACCAGAAATTTACATCTGTGTATTTTAAACCCGTCAATATTTAAAATTTAAATTCATACGTTTTGCCATTATCAACCTGTAATGTTCAATTTCATACATGCTCTTGTTTTAATATTTGAATTTTAATGCTTATATTTAAAGTTTTATGCTCAGTTTTTAAAGTTGCTATTTTGATGTGTATTTCGACCCTCTGTAAAAGGTACAGTCACGCTATTTATTTTCAATAGCCTAACAGAAGGTTTTATTAGATGACTGTGATAAGCTTATCCCACGAGTGTTTTTTGTAAAGTTTTTAAAATAACCCGAAAGGGGTTCTTAATTTTATGCGTGTCGAAACCTTCAGTTAAGATACACAATTTTGTCATTACATTATTTACATTTTAATTGTTCTGATTATTGATTATTGACATTTCAAAACTTCTTATTGTTGATTAATTAAACGCTAGTCACTTGTAATTTATTTTTCTTCTTGTTATTTGAAATCTTTTGATTTCTGGCGCCCATTTCCATTTTCCTTTCCTTTTTTGAAGACATTCCAGGGTACATAGCTGATGATCTGAACCTACGATCTAAGGCCGCCGATATTTGAGCTAGTCGGCCATCGCGGTGAGTAAGAAACAGTTTTTCAGAGCTGCCGTGGTGTATAAATGGTAGGGGGGTTGATCTGCGATTTTTACTACCATTGCTTATTTTATTAATTAATCGCAGGTCGGCTTTCTTATTGTTTCACAATAAATCTTTTATGATTCGTATTAGACGTTCCCAAAATCCGCCTCACCATGGTGCTGCCGGAGGGTTGAATCTCCAATCGATTTTTCTTATCGTAGAGAAGGCTTCCATTTCTTGCCAGTTGATAGTATACAACATATTTGCTGTCTCTACGAAATTTGTTCCATTGTCACTATAGATTTTCGTGGGTCAACCTCTCATCGCTATGAAACGTCGTGAAGCTTGTATAAATGTAGTGGTTGATAGACTCGACACTATCTCTAAATGTATTGCTCTGTAGGCGGCACACGTATAGAGATAAATCCACACTTTATTGTTTCCTTTTAAGTACAATGGTCCGGCGTAATCTACACCGACTAATTCAAAAGTTTTAGCATCTCTATTTCTATTTATTGGTAATGGGCATGGAATAGTTTCTACGTGCTTTTCTGAAAATCTTTTACATCTCACAGATTTCTTTATCACATTATTGATAGCTTTTCTGCCCTTTGTGATCCAATATTCTTCTCTTAAGTTGTTTAGCAATATTCGTACACCAGCATGCTTTAGTTTCTGATGTTTTTCTCTAATCAAAATTTTCACTACTGGATGCTGATCAGGTAAGACGATTGGATACTTGAAGTTTTTGCTGTCTTTTCGCAAAGTTATTGTTGTGGTGACTCTGATGATACCTTCTTGATCGTAGAATGTGTTTAGAGAATTAATATCCTTCAAATTATTTCCGTACCATTCAGTTTGAATTAATTTTATCAGTTTTTTCTCGGCACGGTTTAATTCTTCTACTCTTAAACAACCTTTTCGTTTTTCTTTGTCCTTTTCTTTAAATCGCATCATCCTCTTCTTCGTAGTTAGCTTCTCCGAAGGAGGTTGCTTATCAAAATGGTTATTCTTATCTTCGATGTTACTGCTCTAAACAGTTCAACTGATGTCATGCCATACCAATCTCGTAAGTTCCGTAACCAGGAAATTCGTCGCCGGCCTACACTTCTCTTTCCTTCGATTTTTCGTTGCATAATTATATGTATCAACTGATATTTGTCATTGCGTGTAATATGGCCCAGGTATTCAAGTTTTCGCTTTTTAATTGTAAATATTAATTCCATTTCTTTATTTATTCGGTGTAGCACTTCAGTATTTTTAATTTTGGCGGTCCAAGGTATTCGTAGTAATCGCCTATAGATCCACATTTCAAAACTTTCTATTCTTTTCATTGTTTCTTTCATAAGTGTCCAGCTTTCTACTCCATATAATAGAACCGGGAATACATAACACTAAACCATTTTCAGTCTAATTTCAAGTGGCAGATCAGGTGCTGTTAACATCTTTTTCATTTTGATAAAGGCCACTCGTGCTTGTTCTATACGTGACAGCAGTTCTTGTCTGTGTTGTCCACTTTCGTTAATTAGCGTTCCTAAGTATTTATAGTGATGGACTTGCTCAATTTTCTTATTCCCTATATACAAATTCACAGGCTGTATAGGGTTCTTTGTAAACACTATTAGTTTGGTTTTACTGATATCCATGCTAAGATCATATCTTTCACTTACTACTTTTACTTTTTCTGTCATTCTCTGTAGATCTGTAATGTTGTTAGCTAGAATCACAGTATCGTCCGCATATCTTAAATTGTTTATGGGAACACCGTTAACTATTATTCCGCCTCCTTCTTCCTCTAAAGCTTCTTTGAAAATTGCCTCAGAGTATATGTTAAACAGGAGGGGCGACAACACACACCCCTGCCTGACTCCCTTCCTTATTTCTACTTCCTCTGATAGAGTATTTTCTACCTTTACCTTCGCTGTTTGGGCCCAATAGAGATTTGCTATTATACGAATGTCTTGATGATCTATTTTAAATTATCTAGTATCTTCAAAAGTTTGTCATGTTTCACATTGTCGAAAGCTTTTGAATAGTCTATAAAACATCCGAATACATCGTTGTTCATGTCTTGACATCTTTGAACTAGTACATTGAGACTGAAAAGCGCCTCTCTGGTACCGAAACCGTTGCGAAACCCAAATTGGGTATTAGAAATTTCTGCCTCGCACTTTTTGTATATTCTAGTATGTACAATTCGTAGAAAGATCTTTAGCACGTGACTCATAAGACTTATTGTTCTATGGTCATTAATATCTGTTGCATGTGGTACTTTTGGGATGGTAATAAATGTAGATATCATCCAATCGTATGGTATTATTCGTGTTCTGTATATGTTATTAAATAGTTCTACCAGTATAGTCACGGCATTGTCATCTAGTAATTTTAATAATTCACTGTACACTTCATCAGGCCCAGGAGCCTTGTTTGCTTTTGTTAGTGCAACTGCGTTCTCAACTTCGCTTTTGTTTATTACTGGACCTTCGTCTTTTGACTTTATATTGTATTTTATGGATCTGTCGTCATAAAACAATTGTTTGATGTATTTATTCCATCTTCTCAATTTTCCTTTTAAGTCCATAATAATGTTTCCACGTTCATCTTTTAAGATGCTTGAGTGTTGCGTACGTCTCATTCCTGTCACTTCTTTTATCTTCTTATGTAAATTAAAAATATCATACCTGTTCTGCAGTTGTTCGATTTCTTTGCATTTCTCCATCATCCATGCTTCTTTTGCTCTTCGAATCTTTTGTTTAATGTGGTTGTGAATTTCTTTGTATTTGTCTTTGTTTGAGTTTTTGTATTTTCGTCGTTCTTCCATCATGGTTAAAATTTCATTTGTCATCCATTTTTGTCTCATTACATGTTGCTTACCGATTTCTTCTTTTTGAGTTGTTTTTATAATTGTTTTTATTTCAGTCCATGTCTTGTTTATGTCATGCCGCATCATCCAGCCTATCATATTTATTATTCTTTGAAAATCGGAAAGGTATTGATAGTACTGTAAGGAAGAATAAATGGTTTGGCCTTAGCTGGTGGCGAAAGTTATAGTAGGTATTTTGCCGGCTGGTAACTATCGGCCTAATTGGGCAAACTCGCCGAGAAGGGTCGAGGTTCCAGCTGCGCTAAAAGAGAATAAAAAGGAGAGGGCGCCAGGTCCTCAACGTCGCTTAATCTTTGCGTCGGACCATCACACTGTAGAGAAAATTCCAACAAATCGACCACAACAATAACGACCAATAAAATATCACAGCTTTATTTAAACTGGTGGATACTATAGTGCAATTCACAAGCATGCAGGTATGTATATATATACACGTGTAGAAATGCTTTACGCACCATAGGAATTTCAATGGTAATTTTTTCATGTGAAAATATTTGCTTCCCTAATTATTTTAGAGCAAACCTGTATGGAAGTTTTTTGTAGAGAAAAAAATCTGTATCCATTTATGCCAGCATTTGTCATGTTACATTTCGAAAAACCGAAAATTTAGAGCAATAAAATTACCATTTTTAGACAAATCAGTGGTGCCTTGAAATTATTGAAGCATCTCAAAGCATCAACAAATTAGTTTGTTGTTTATTTGTTTGCATCTGTCAAATGTAGCGGCAACCATGGCACTTATTGCACCTTATTTGCTTCCAGCATACCACCACTTCACAATTTGGACCGATTTTTGAAAAAATTATAATTCTAGTTTCTTTCATTATTAGGTTTACTGACGTAAAATGACAAAAATTATGTCATAAATGGATGCAGAATTGTTTGCTCTACAAAAAACCTAGTTACAAGTTTGCTATAAAATAATTAGAGAAGCAAATATTGTCACATGAAAAAATTACCATTGAAAACCCTATGGTGCGTAAAGCATTTCTACACCCTGTATATACAAATATAAATATAATTATAAATAAATTTAGGCAAGTATACGATAGACAAAACTAACACAAAAATTATGATCGGGCGCCGCAGAGGCAATAATTAAGAAAAAAAAGTACAATATTTATATATACAGATTCCAGAGCGAGCACAATAAGTAATACGCCGGTACAGAGCAATGCAAGTTTATTCTGGCTAACGTTTAACACCGAATGTTAGCTCTAATTGACGTTCAAACGATACTCAAAAATTTATAGCTGTAGGAGCAACGTACGTTTAGTATGGCCACACAATAACGTCGAGGTCCGTAGTAACAGAAAAACATCAGGGCATCCATGAATATTTTAGCAAACACTTGGATCTGCTGTTTAACAGGTTTGCAACAGGCGTAAGACAAATTTGCATAAACGGTTCGCGCGAACTAGAATTTGAACAAGCGGCCCCGTGGTCGGCTCACGTTCCACCACCGTCGTATAATGACTAACTTCACGCTATAAATTTCGAGTACAAATGACGGAAAACGGATTCCCAAAAGATAAGAAGGGCCGAGTGATTAATGCGCTAAGCCGTCAAACACAGCTACTGGGTAAGTAAAAAGCACCATTCTAATAAGATGCTATCAATGCTCGAATCTCTATGATAATCTAATCTGTAATTTTTAGGTCTCACTGTGAAGCAGCGGCTATGGGGCTAATTATAACCGAAAGCTCCCACACATTCGAGCCGAAGAATCGTTGTCCAGGCCGACAGGACTCTGGTAAGCCTAATTAACTTGTTTTCAATAAACTGCAAAAAGTGGCCGCACGAAATTTTGCGGCAGCCCTAACATATATCATAAATGAAAACACTTACAAAAGGACGAGGCACATAACCTACCCTCGTACGATCTGTACTAATGATTTGCATAGCCTAAGCATTCTAACTGTACGAAGCACGCAACTATTCTAATATGAAATACACCAGGCGCAACGGGTAATAACTATACTAGTGTCTTGCCTGCAGGAATGTACATCCAAATATAACCTTTCCGTTTGCTTTCTTGCAGTTTGGCGCACCTGGAGGCGGTAGAGAGGTGTAGCCCACGGCAACAGCTGCTAAAAGCGGTGCAAGCTATGAAGGCTGCTGGTGGCCTGCAGGTGGGTGTAATGCAGTCGCTTATTTCCTAGCGTAACCCACTGGGGTTGCAAAATTCACAGGCAATTGTACAGTTTTAGGAGCCCAGATCGACAGCTTGGATTCCAGCAAAGTACATCTCAACGGGAGATATTTAATCCCAACAAGAGATGGTTAGTCCCAACGGGAGGTGGCTAAAAACGTACAAGAATTCCCAAGTAAGCCCCCGAATAAGAAGAAAGACCCTTACCTTACCTTGAAAAGAAGAGGTTAAGAGAAGCCAGGGGGGACGTGCAAACGTTGGCCCCAGAAATCCGCAATAGCGATAGAACGTAGGTAAGCAACTATATAACAATTACGAACGCCCGAATTTTGATATATTTGCTTGGTTTGTTCTGTATTTGTTTGTAAATGGCTTTCATAAGCTGTTTGTTTCTCTTTTACCGCTTCTGCTATTTCTTCGTTCCAAATCTTTAAACCTCTCTTGTTTTTAGTCTTCTTTTTCTTACCTAGAGCTTCGTATGCTGCTTTATTTATACTTGTTTTGATTATTTCCCATTCTTCATTTATATCGTTGGAGGTGGGAAGTTCCGTAAGGCACTGTTCGAGTCTTTGTTGGTAAAGTTTTTTAATACTAGGTTCCTCTAGTAAGTGTATTTTAAAAATCTCCTCTATTTTGTCAGGTCGTTTCTTGGTTTGTTTTTTCTTCCATCTTGATATAATATTTATTTTGGCCATAAGGAGGTAGTAGTCCGAATATACATCGCATCCCTTGTACACTCGTACATCGTTTACTGTCGTATTGAGTTTTTCATTTACTAAGATGTAGTCAATTATTGACCTTGACCCTCGAGCACTCCAAGTATTTCGTGGATGTTTTTTTTCCTATAGAAGGCATTAGTAATTTTTAAATTATTGGAGGTCGCAAAGTGTCGTAGTGTATGTCCGTTTTGATTTATAGATTCTTCGCCAAAAGTTCCCACTGTTTGAGGGATAGGAATATTACCTACCCTGGCGTTTATATATCCGGCTATAATTATGTGGTGGTTCCTATTTGTATGAATTTTGAGGCTTTCACGGCCATTGTCATTAAGTAACAAACGACTTCCGGGATTGGACCGTGTGATGATTAAGATCGAAGAACTCAACATTTCGCCCACTTTCGTAAAGGGTTTCATGAGGAAAAAAGCAAAAGAGCACGGTAACTCAACGTCTTAACCACGCCAGAGGCGAAACTCGACTGACTATCGGAAGAAGAAAGGCGAGAATTTATAGGCAAGCGCCGTCGCGATTCAGCAAATGCCGTCACGGTTCAGTGGCGGAGGACGGGACTTAGGAATTAGCACTTTCCACATAGAAGGAAGGGGAAAGCCTTCGTCCCGATTGAGATTATTAGGGTGTTTGCAAATCTCAATGGCTTCACGAATTTTTCTGCTAAAGAAGAATGGGGATTTGCAGATGATGGAAGTTTAATCAAAAAGGATCTTATGACCAGTATCGCGTTGGTGTTCGGCGATGGCCGATGATGAAACGAGACCTGACTTGAGACAGCGCTGGTGCTCAGAGATGCGAGTTTTCACTGAACGTCCTGTTTCACCAACGTATACAACATTACAAGAGCAAGGGACTCTATAAACACCTTTAGATGACATAGTGTTTAATTTATCTTTAGATGAAGGAAGAACCTGTGAGATTTTGCTCGGGGGTTTGACTACTGTTTTAATGTTTTGTTTTCGAAGAAACTTTCCTATGCGATCGGTGACTTGGTGGGTATAGGGAAGAAAGACTATTTCTGCAGGAGGATCGGGTTTTCGAGGTTTGGGTGGCTGTGGATGAAGATGGCGATTGATGGCAGACTGTATATCCCTAGCACGGTAACCGTTATTCCTAAGAGCTTTCCGAATGTGATTTAATTCAGAGTGGATATTATTGGGTTGGGATATGGAAACAGCCCGGTGTACAAGCGAATTGATAACGGAAAGTTTTTGTGTAGGATGATGGTGGAAATCGGCATGTAGATAGCGATCAGTGTGAGTGGGTTTGCGATATACAGAATGACCAAGTTTGCCACTGGGTTGGCGAGAGACCTGTACATCTAAAAAAGGAAAGGAACCGTTACTTTCTATCTCCATGGTAAAGTTAATGTGTGGATGTTGACTATTGAGATGATTTAAGAAGACGGGTAACGTGTCTTTACCTTGTGGCCAAATAATAAAGGTATCGTCAACGTATCGGAACCAAACCTTAGGTTTCAATTCTGAAGATTCCAGAGCTACGGTTTCGAAAGCTTCCATGATGTAATTGGCAACGACAGGTGAAAGAGGAGAACCCATGGCCGCACCAGAGATTTGTTTAAAGAACTGACCTTGAAATAGGAAATAAGTGGAAGAGAGGCATTTTTATATCTGGGCAGGTAGACTTGAAGACGTCCCCCCATGCTCTGATAACAACTGTTGGATTATGACTATGGAATCGGGAATAGGAACTTTGGTAAAAAGGGAAGTGACATCGAAACTCACAAGTAAATCCTCAGGTTTAACGCTTATATTGGATATAAGTTCAACGAACTGGGCTGAAATGCGAACATACGAGGGAGACTTACCAGTGAACTTTCTGAGGATAGTGGTTAGGTATTTAGCTAATGAGTAAGTAGGAGAATCTATAGTACTGACAATGGGCCTGAGGGGAATGTCTTGTTTATGGATTTTGGTAAAACCATAGAGCCTAGGAGGCTTTGAAGCGTGAGGAATCAACCTCCGTTGAATATCAGTGGACAGATCTGAAGATTTTATGAGAGAAGTAACTTCCCGTTCGATTTTGGAAGTTGGGTCGCAAGAAAGTAGGGCATAAGAAAAATCTTGGAGTAAAGACTTAACCTTAGTTATGTACTCTGTTCGATCCATAACTACCGTAGCATTACCTTTATCAGCAGACAAAATTGAGACGTCGGAATTGAAACGTAAGGTTATGAAAGCATTCCTTTCGTCTTTTGTAATGTTACTTTTAGGTGGTTTAGATGAACGTAACCATCTGACAGTTTCGAAGCGGATAAGATCGGCAACGTCTTTAGGAAGCGTTCTCACAGAAGATTCTATCGAACTAATAATCTCTTCCGTAGGAATGCTTTTGGGAGCCAGTGAAAAATTAAAACCTTTGGAAAGCATAGAATTTTCGCTAGGAGAGAGGGCATAAGAAGAAAGATTTATGACCGTCTTAGAACCACTGTGATCTGTAGAGACCTTAACCGATGACATCAAGGAATGAAACTTACGAAGATGAGTCGCAGTTGTCATTTCTAATGTTTTTTGGGCCTGTGTGTAGGTCATTGAATCGAAGAGAAACCAGTCAAGAAAGCTAAGAGTATTGGATAATTCTAAATGAAGATCTAACAATTGTTTTGAAATGGTATTGAGATCGTATCTCGTTTGATGAATGCGTTCACGAAGTAAAGCAAAGCTAGTGCGACGAAGGATTTTTTGAGAAGAGTGGGTTGAAATGTGATGTTTGACTTTAAGAAAAGAAGGTATGACTTTGTTGACATTTAAACCCACTCTTCTCAAAAAATCCTTCGTCGCACTAGCTTTGCTTTACTTCGTCAACGCATTCATCAAACGAGGTATCATCTCAATACCATTTCAATCGATCCTGGATATGACTTCCTTCAAGACCTCCAGGTGTTTTTCGAAGGTAGGAGTACAGATAATAACATCGTCCAGGTATGTAAACGCGTATGGTTCTAGGTCGGCACCCATAACTCGGTCGATGAGACGTTGCCAAGGCGCCGAAGCGGTATGAAGGCCGAACGGGAAGAGACAGAATTGAAACAACCCACGATTAGAGACAGTAAAAGCAGGTAGCGGGCGACTAGAGACGGAAACCGGCACCTGACAGTAAGCTGACTTGACGTCTAACGTGGTCAAATATTGTGCATCACGTAGCTTGTCCAGAATGTTGCTGATGTACGGAAGTGGATAGGCATCAGGTTGGCTAACCTTGTTGAGCTTCCGATAGTCCACACAGAAGCGGTAAGAACCATCCTTCTTCTTGATCATTACGATGAGCGAGGACCATGCAGAGATTGAAGGTTCTACAATGCCCTTTTCCAACATATCGTCGAGCTCCTGGTTCACGTGTTTCTGAAGAGCAGGCGAGATCGGGTAATAACGTTGCTTAATCGGCTCAGCATCGGTCTTAATCACGTGTTCCACTAGGTGGGTGCATCCTACGCCATCTCCTATTATGGAAAAAGTTTTTCTTATCGTCTGGTCAAGCACGGCTTGTTCTTTGTCCGTAAGATGTTCAGTCGAACGGATTGCGTTGATCTGCTCGTCAGCCGATGCTTTGGAGGAGGTCCATGCCCCATGGCGAAGGTCTGGCACAAGGGCCATCCTCTTCCAGAAGTCGGTGCCCAAAATAAGAGTATGTGGGAGTGTGGGAATAACCAAAACCTCGAAGGTTCTCACACGATCTCTTAAAACGATGGGAACGGTAAGATACCTATGCTATAGCATTTCTCACCGTTGGCGACGCTGCAGGTAGTAGATTTATCGGAGTTTAATTTGCAGACGTCCTTCAATGCGTCCTATCCTTGGCGACCTAAGATGGTACGGCTTGCGCCGAAGTCCAACAAACCAAGTAGTTTTTTACCATAAATAGAAACGCGGAGATAGGGCCTCTCATCTTTGCTTCCGTGGCCTAGAACGAAGTCGAGCAGTATGCGTTGCTCTGAGGACAGGTGATCCGCTACTCGAGATTGGGCGACGATATTGGCCTCAGAAGTGGCGACTGAAAAAGCACAGGTACGGATTGTGACGTCGGCTTGACCGCAACGATAACATTTTCAACTTGCGCGGCGATGAGCACTGGGCTACGCGATGGTCGGGCTATCCGCAGTTCCAGTACACGCCATAGGGTCGAGCAGCTGTGACGTTGAAGACTTGTTCTTCAGCAGCTGGACTAGGAGTGGAACTTGTTTTCTCAATAGCAGCAGCATTTGCTCCAGAACGGGGCTTGTGATAGGCCAAGTCGGGTTCAAGAGCCTGATAAGGCGGAGGTGGGTTCTTGAAGCTTGAAGATCGCACCTTAGCATTCTCAATCAGTTTGCCAAGTTGTCTAAGCTGAGAGATACTCGTTGGGGGTAGAGAGCCAACTGAGCTTGTAGGTAAGGCTGTAAGTTCCTACGCATAATTTGTATACGCTCCATCTCCACAGGTAAGCGAGAAAGGCGACTGAAAAGGTTTTCCATCACGGCGACATACACCGTCACAGGCTCGTCGGGCTCTTGAGTCCTGCTGCGGATCTCATTCCGTAGGCTGATTTCGTAATCGCAAGGCAGAAAAGCGGCTTTCAAAGCGATAACCAATTCATCCATGAACGAATGGTGTTGCGAATTGAGCGAAACCAAATGCGAGCGTTGCCAGTAAACAATTCAATAGCAGCAGCAAAAAGTTGGTCCTTGGACACATTCCGGGCTACGCGAGTTTCTTCGATCTCTTCTAGGAAGCTAGTCAAACCATTTCCTCCATCAAAGGTGATTCTCCATTTATTAATGGCTAGATAATTGGCAGCTGAAGTGTGTCTATACGACGCACAATGATTGACCTCTTTAGCAGCAGAAGAACGTCGATTGACGGCATCAGCAAAGGGTGGATAATCTAAATACATGCCAGGCTGTATGGCTGAGCTACTAGGAATAGACTGAGAAGCAGAGAACAGTGAACAAAGGGTGACTCCACGTAACCGAGCTAGCAGTGGAACGAATAGGCAAGGCAGCGTCTTCCTGAGACGTAGTGGCAACAGAGCTATGAAGGCGATTTTGCTGAGGCAAAACTACTGAACCATCCTTCGAGCTTGAATCACTCGGTGCAACTGTCGCATCGCGAGCTTGGGCATCAGTGTGAAGCTGAAGCTTCCTTCCAAGGCAGCGAGTAATTGATCACATCCTTCCTTCAGGGCCTCTAACCTAAATGCGGAATCTGGGTCTGCTGTAATATGACCTAAACGACCTTGTACATGAAGAAGGCGAGTACCCAAACATTGAGCATCATTGTCCAGGTTCCTCGAAGTGCAACTGTCGATTTCGGCAGCTAGAATAGAGAGTTTGTTTTCGCAGACCATGAGTTCTTCAGTAGCGTCCAAAGAGACGGGAGTAAAAGTGACATTCATAAGATCTGTCTTCATACGGGCTCGGAGTAATTTACGCTTAACCTGGACATTGCCCTGAATGGCAATGTCACTAACTCGAAGCTCATAGTCGAGTTCGTCGACAAGCGATTAACATCTAATCGAAATACCATCTTGCTGTTCCAACAGGACAAGATAATAAAACAACTTATTTAAACTAGGCTTATATCTAACCCAAGCAAAACTTGTAATTATGCATGCAATAAACAAACCTATAGCTAGAAATGACCAATTGTAAATACCCAGCAAATATCGTCGATAAATAGTACCAATAAATCCTAACACCCTAAAAATTTTGTTTGCACTATTGTACCACCTAACACCCTAGTAACGACGTAGTCGAGCGCCCCATGCATGGGCGGCAGAATCTTTTTGTGAGGAAGGATAAATGTTTTGGCCTTACCTGGTGGCGAAAGTTATAGTAGGTATCGGCCTAATTGGGTTAACTTGCCGAGAAGGGTCGGGGTTCCAGCTACGCTGAAAGAGAATAAAACGGAGAGGGGGCCAGGTCCTCAACGTCGCTTAATCGTTGCGTCGGACCATCACAAGGTAGAGATAATTCCAGCAAATCGACCAGATAAAAATAACGACCCATAAAATATCACAGCTTTATTTAAATTGGTGGGTACTATAGTGCAACTCACAAGCATGCAGGAATAAGTATATATATATATATATATATATATATATATATATATATATATATAAAATGTTATTTCTTGACTGGGATAGGGGTTGGAATAACTCCAATCTCAGTGCTACGCACAGGTACCAAGCTTTAATGGTTAGATTGAAATAAAACCACTTGTATGTATCGCCTGACGTTTCGTATATTTATTTTTATACTTTTTCAAAGGCTAACAGCTTGTGGAACCAAAACACATGTTTTTACAGGACATGTGACGATATTCAAATTTGAACAAATTCATAAAAAAAAGCAGTAGGCCACCAAGGTTACAGAGCTGGGCTGCACATGACATAACTACACTTAGTCATACATCTAGCAGGTTACAAATTAAAAATTACTAGCACATTTAAAATTTGATTTACAATAATTTTATTAGCTATTTGGCCAACATGGCCGTCAATTAGATAAAAATCATGGTATTAAAAATTATTTCTAAGCAAGCAGCGACAGGTATCTGAAAGCTTTCAATAAGCTTTGCATATCGTCACATGTCCTTAAAAAACATGTGTTTTGGTTCCACAAGTTGTTAGCTTTTGAAAAAGTATAAAAATAAATATACGAAACGTCAGGCGATACATACAAGTGGTTTTATTTCAATCTAACCATTAAAGCTCGGTAACTGTGCGTAGCACTGAGATTAGAGTTATTCCAACCCCTATCCCAGTCAAGAAATAACATTTTACTGTGTATGTAACCACACAAGCTGTGAAAGGGACTATCTTTATATATATATATATATATATATATATTGCGATGGTATTTAGCCCTCAAATCGGCTCTGATTGCAGTACAAGCAAATAGCAAATTAAATCATTAAAGCACAGAGTTGTAATAATGCAAGCATCTGAGAAAATTCACATAAATTGCCAAATCATAATAACACTGGTATAATTCGCCAATGACATTGATTATATTTGAATAGGCACAGAAATATGGAAGCTCAAATTCCGTGTATTGGGTTTAGCAATATAATTTTAATCGTAATATAATAGATTTGCACAAACTAAAAGCCGGATCTAAATTAATTAAGAACTGACACAAAAAGTTCAAGTTAGACACAGCTTAAAAATGGAAGCGTAGAAAGTAAAGTCATTAGAGAATGGGTAACAAATAAACATTTTTAATAAAGGTGAGAACAAGAATGACTCGAAGAATAAGGCAAAGAACATAGAAAAGCCAGGCAAGTCATTTATTACATGAAAATACAAGACTTGGGGATTTGA
Organism: Agriotes lineatus; assembly: GCA_940337035.1. Classification (NCBI taxonomy): domain Eukaryota; kingdom Metazoa; phylum Arthropoda; class Insecta; order Coleoptera; family Elateridae; genus Agriotes; species Agriotes lineatus. Next base: position 37,627 of record CALNHX010006043.1, on the reverse strand, counting down.
AGAGATTGAAATAGCAAGAAATTAGATGGAATTCAAATAAGCAAGAAATTAGACGATGTTGGTGGATTAAAAAACTAGTCAGTGTAGTGATAAACAATGGGCATTTAAGTGTGGTAAAAAAATCAAGTGAGTGGCGCATAAAAAAAAACGTTGAGAAATAAACAATTCCAAAAGACAATAATTCTAGTACATAAGAGATTGTAATTAACTGATAAAATTTTGTTAAATTAGATTATAAGTTATGTTTTTGTACCTGGTTGATTTCCTACAATTCAAATCTGTAGACAGTGTTTTGTCAATTACGACAGGGGATAGCAATTGTTCTAAATAAATTGGTGAAAGTGCTTGGTTTTTGCTCTATCTTTAATTACCAAAATTTCATAGAAAGCATAAATGTATAAAAAAATAAATAGCACCATCGTAATCAGCGAATTCGAGTGTATCAGCACAATTGGAGGCAAGAGATTCCAGGTATTTGAGTTTTTGGCGTTCCGAGGCGACGACGGCAGCCACGGCTTGGAGACGATTTCCCGCAGCATCAATCTGCAGCATCGTGGGAAGGCATGGGGTGTCAGGATTCTTCCGGCAGCTCCACACATCAGGCCAGAACATAATCCAACATCACGAGCAGCCCGGGGAGCAAGATTACAGCCAGATTCACCATCAAAAGGGGGTCCCGAATCTACGAAAGTGAGGTTAGTGAATTGTCCAATTTTGATCTGCCCGATCGGTGTGAAAATTTGAGCATACGTTAATTACGACCTGGAGAACACGAAAATCGTAACAGTTCCCGTGGATGGCGAGGTATTTTCCCAGGATTTTCAATTAAAATCGTCAATTGGAGGCACCAAGAAACAAATGCGAATACGGCGTCCTTTTTAAGAATGCACCAATAGCTAACGATCTGGAAAAACAAAAGATTGCCTAGAAGCCGCTTGAAGGCAATTATTCAAAATCTTACCATCAAAATTTGTTCATTTAATTGTTGATAAATCAATTTCACACGCGAGCTGAAAATAATTAGAACTTGTTGTGATAGATTTGACGTACAAACGGCACATTACGCCTACATTTCAGGTCAATCTGCCTACTTTTCAGAGGCGTACCGTAGAATTTTAACTTGGAAAGTCAGGAACCCAACACCCGAGATTTTGAGTTTTAATTTCATGTCTTTATTTAAAATTGAGCTAGCGAAGTTAGGAAATCAGATGAATGGATTAGAAAAAGGGCAAACTACCATAAGAGTAATTCTCAATTTTGGCGTACCCAACGAAATTAATTAATCAGTTAGTTTGATTTAGCAAGTGGTAGAATTAAATTAAATATTGTGTGGTGACTCTTTTTATTTATCACATTAATTATAAACATACAAATATTATACGTACAGGGTCATTGCAATATAGATATATCATCCTAACACATTTCTGCCTTTTGAGTCTACTGTGACTGTCTGTCTTCAGCAAAGTGTAGCTAAATTTAACTAATTTAATCGCCTATGAAACAGTTGGTCTTCACCTTCAGTCGAAATAAGAAATGAAAAGCGATCAATGATTATCAATAAAGTAGAAGAAGAATTTAATCTCTGGTCCATAAGTTAAACATAAACCAACATCATAAAAATATCATATCATGTAGGAAAGTCATTTACATGTAGCAATATGGCATTAATCCTCGTAAGTAAAGCAAAATTACTGCTAGTAATATTATTAAATTATTAATGTACATAGTATTCTGTGGCAATATTAAAATTATAGAATATGTGTGGAACTTCTAGAAGCTCAATTGAATAAACATCATAGTAGATTGCAAGATATGTCTTGAATTGTACATTTGTACCAATGAAACACATTGTAAAAATATGTACAACAAAGAAGTACCTTTTTGTTTCATTCATAAAAGTTCCACCTTTGATAATAATTAATATTTTGATATATTTCTATATTGTAGGTATTATAAAAGGTAAAGACATCACTAATGAGGTTGATAAAGTAAAAATAGTACACACACAGGGTGTTTGTAAATTGCTAGATATCATATTCGTCCATGAAAATTTGCATCTTGTTATACAGACATAATTTTTGGGGTATGGAAATGTTACAGACAGCAAAGCTTCCAATTGCTATAACTTTTTCTCTTACTCACCTTAATGTTTCTAATCGCAGTGTGCTGTTTGTTATTCATTGTGTAAAAAAGAATCTTTTTTTCCGCATCTATTTCACCTGGTACTAGAGTTTCATCGTCATAGAAGGTTTGTTCAATATAAACAGGTTTGACAACTCCTGCAGATAAGGCATCTTCCGGAATTATTCCATCATATTCCTTCCAGTAATGATCTGATAACAATAGTAGCCAGTTTACTAGAATAATTGGAAGGCACTGTAATATTAATGACGCACCTTCAATTTCTTCATCAAGTACTATTCGAGCTCGAATTTCTGTCCTTAATACAAGCAGCAGAAAAAACACCGCTGTTATTGCCATTATCAATGAAGGTATGGTTAATGTACAGTTGCGGCCAACTCAAAGTGCACGGCAGATTTTTAGCTTGTAATACGATATTCTAATCATAGACGTCGAGTTTTGACGTTTACGTTTGGCATCAACTGTCATAGAACTGAAAACTCGGAAAATTCCCAGACATTTGTCAGAAGCAGAGAAAATGTGAGCTATTACAAAACTGGAAGAGAACTGGTCGCTAAGTCGAGTCGCAACAGATTTGCATGTGAGCAAGAGCTGCACTTTCAAAATTAAAAATCGTTGGCAGCAGAGACTTCTGCAAGAAAAGTTTTTTTAACACCAGAGAACAAAAAATGAAGAGTACAATTTGCAACTGACTATTTGAATGAGATCGACGACTTTTAGAACACGACTGTTTTCTCAGGTGAAAAGGAGGTATTTCAATCATTTACCAATTGACGATTAAGGGTCTGTAGACCACAAAATTCAAGATTTGAGGAGCAATATTATGTTCAACCCTTAAGGAGTAGTAGACGATTCTCTGTAAACGTATGGCGATGGATCAATGCTCACGGATCTGGGGCATGCTATAGAATTAATGGTCGACTGAATGCTGAAAATTATCGCAACATTTTGCAAAATGTGATGCTGCCATCTGTAAGAGTGGTCTTTCCTAATCAATTTACTTTTCAACAGGCAAGATATAACCTACTTAATTAATTTTGTCTATGTTAACGTAATTGATAACATTGTTTTTACAGGATAACTGTCCTGTGCAGACAGCAGGGGTTGTTCATTGATGGTTTGATGAGAATAATATCAATTTATTACTATGGCCTGCAAGAAGTCCGGGGTTGAATCCCATCGAAAATGTTTGCGGCTATTTAACTACAAAAATTTATACCAGGGATTTTGCACCAAACAAAACCGATGAATTATGGGAAAGAATAAGAAATGCTTGGAAGGAACTGAGAGAAGGATACAATATGGAAACATTGGTCAACTCTATGCGAAACAAACTGCAAAGCGTAGTAGCAATTGAATACTGATACATATTTATTAAATACATATTATTATATAGTTTGTTTACTTGTGAAACTTTGCTAAAATACAAACATTAAAAAAGTAATACCTATTCTTATAACCACAAGCAACGCCACTGGAGAAACCCCCATTTAATAAGTCAAAAAATCGCAAAAATAACCATAGTAACAAAAAACCGTGCACTTTGAGGTGTCCGTAACTGTACACTTCTGAAATGCTAATTCTTCGTTTGTTTGGAACAGAGCAACTCGGGTCAGAAATTTTATCCCTTATGAATAACAGATAACAGATAACTTGAAGTGTCAGGTTTTATATTGCATACAGTTAGTATCACTGTTGCACAAAAATATTACGAGGCGTATCTTAAAATTGCAGTTTTACAAATATGCTCTCAACTTTAGTGATAAACTTTGTACAGGGTGTTGACATTTTGTTTGTTTTGTAGACTGTAACTATTCTTTCGAATGATCCAGTAAATTTCTGTTTTAAGTTTGCTGTGGAAGAGTCACATAAAAGTCAAGTTTTGGATTATATTATACCTACTATTTTTTAAATTAATATATCACTGGTAACCTGGAAATATTTCCTATTTGCCATTTTTAGTGTTTGAGCTGCTTTGAGGCATACGGTATAAGTACTGAGTAACTATGATCCCATGAAGAGTGATTTGCCCTTATATTTTTTTGCATTTTTTTATATAAGGAATTGAAATTTAGAATTTGTTAATATAAATAAACACATTAGCCGCGTTCAATGTTGCCACATGACAAATTTTACTTAAAAGAATCTCGCAAGTTTTGCCATATGAACTTATTTTTAATTTAAAGTCGGTGGAAAAATGGGACACTCATGGTTAATTCTACACAAAGAAATCCATGGAACACCGAGGGTAAAAACTTGCAATTAGAATTATAAAATTTAAGAATATTCGGAAAAACTTGTAAATAAGGTCCATTAAGTGGATTCTTTAAAATGACAGTCCCCTCCTTTCTTTTGCGTTATTTCCAGTAATACAGGAAAATCAAAAATAAACTTGATCGCGGGAGCCATTGAAAACAATAAAACTAGCTTACTCTGTAGTATGTATATATTTAATCTATTAATTTGCTTTATTAGATTGTGAAAGCCACATGAACTAATAATACAGTTCATTGTAGTTCAAATGTAGCTTTATAGAGTGCAGTGTAGAAATTGGTCATAATTTTCATGGGCCCCCTCAAACAATTTTATTTTTGATCGATCTGTAGTTGCGAGTTCTTTTGTTAAAAATTGAAATTTAGTTAATTTGCTACATAGAGAGAAAATTTTATATTTTTATAATTATTATAATTTACATCTCCAAATGAATTTACCCATATTGGATCTAGTGTTATCTTTATATATATAATTCTTCTGTACGTGTGTATGTCACTGAACTCCTAAACGGCTGGACCGATTTTGATGAAATTTTTTGTGTGTGTTTGAGTGGGTCCCTGGATGGTTTAGATTCACAATTGCACTTGGTAGGTGGCGCTGCAATCGGGTTCTAGGATTTTTTTTTAATTTTTGACGAATTTCTTTGTTTTAATTTTTTAAAGATTTCTTGCATATCAGAACATATAACCCCAAAATTTCACCCCCCCCCCCACCACCCCCCAGTATGTTTTAAAATGAAAAAATCGAAAATTCGAAAATCGAAAAAAAGTTTGCTGAACCCGATAATAGCAGGCAGCGGGCAGGACAACGTCTGTCGGGTCCGCTAATAGCAGGCACCGGGCAGGACGTCTTTCGCGTCCGCTAATAGCAGGCAGCGGGCAGGACAACGTCTGTCGGGTCCGCTAATAGCAGGCACCGGGCAGGACGTCTGTCGGGTCCGCTAGTTTAGAATATTATTTATTCACATTAATCACATAGAATGATTGTGGGGTTTATCCATTGCATCCTGAAGTGTTGAATTTCTGCCCAGTGGGGCCATTAAGTATAAGGAAATTTAGTTACACCTAATTTTATTTTTATTAACATAGGTATTTAAAAAAAATAGATAGGCTCAGTAGAAGCGTAGGACTAGAACCACATACCAACAAAATGACTTTATTTACAGTTTTGAGATTACTGCTATTGAATTAGATTACATGCATATTACTAATCAGTGATTACAAATGTTAAATACGTATTTTCCCATATTTACGGTCAAAATCATTGAATAATTGACATACAGTAAGATCTCGGGGCAGCAGACCGTAACACAGTTTTTTAAGCCAACAAAGAATTTCTACAAGCTAAAGTAATATATTTTTTGCGAAAATTGCACATTGGGGCAATTCAAAAGTGATAGTAAACTAAGTAACACCTTAAGACTGGAGATTATTATATCAATTAAATTAAAGGAACATCTATGACACATCTAATAGTGAAAATCCGATTTTTCTGTTATTGATCATTAAAATATATCGCCTCAATCGTGCATATCGAAAAATGTCCTTTTTTCACATACCTACCATAGGAAAATGTACTGTAAGTACTTCGAAATACAAAATCGTTTAGAAAAGTGATAGTTTTTTGCATAGCAACACATAGTTTAATTTTTAAATGCACAATATTTCACATGATTTTTCGGCTTTGCCTCGATTTAAAAGCTCAAGCCTCGCACGGAAAAATTACACTTTTCTCAACTTGTTGTACAATACGAGTATACTATTTATTGTTTTTCTTTGTACTGTTTGTCTCCAACGTAACCTATCATCAAATGCATGTTTACTAATGTTTTTAAAGTGTTATTATTCAGTAATCAAGTTTATTTTTCCAAAACACCTTTTCAAGTTGGCAATTATTGTAATGTAGGTAAGAATGGACAACAATTATTTCTATATAATTGAGAAGATAATTATACACAAAATTAGAAATATTTGTTAGTATACGTACTTTACCAATCAGACTTACTTATTTTCTTGTTTTAAACCTTTACTACGGCACACTCGTATATACAGATACTTTTTGAAGCAAAAAGTTTTTTACACGCCTCATAATTATAACATTCTTATCATTAGTTGAAGTAAATATTATAACTCTTACTGCTCCCATCAAAGTCGGTTTTAAATTGTTTACAGTCATGTGTAACAATTAACGAAGGATTGTATGCAAGAACTTGGTAGTTTACATTATTGTAGTGTGCTTCCCCATTTGCATTGAATGCAAATGTATCATCAGTTAAATCCATGTAAATTTTACCCACGACTACTGTTCCATTCCACAATGTTCTTCCAATGAGAAACGGAATTTTATCAGAAAATCCACCAGGTACTAACTGCTTCATCGTTAGAAATCTTATATTTGTTGAATTTGTAGTAATCCATTCATAGTGGTTAGGGTTCCGCACACAAAGAATCTGAAATTATTTTACATTAGCGTTTTTGTATACCTATTTAGAAAATGTGTAACTTTGTTTCAGATTTACAATGCCTGCCTGCAATTCACAATAACTTATACAAAATCTGATTTATTTTCTTTCTTTTCCGAATTCTGGGACTAACATCATATGTATATCATAAACTGTGTGGTTAAATGTAACTAATTTAAACGTTGGTCTTCACCTTCAGTCAGAATAGGAAAAGAAAAAAAACAATCAATGCTTGTTAATAAAGTAGAAGAAGATTGTAATCTATGGTTAATAAGTTAAAGATAAACAAACATTATCCTGGAAACTCTTATGGAATGTAGTTTTAATTTTAGGGTTACAACTGATCAAAACTCAATTGCTCACGAAATACCCAATTTTGTAGGGACGTCATTTAAATGTAGAAATATTTTGTAGGATATTTATCCTGGTAAAGCAGAATGACTTCTATATAGTAATTATTAATTTATTATTAGTGTACCTACATAATATTCTATAGGGAAATGAGAAAATTGCAGAATATGTGAGAAAATTCTAGAACCTCAACTGAATAAACATCATAGTAGATTTAAAGATATGACGTCTTGAATTTCACGGTTGTGTTACTGATATAAAGTACGATCAAAAATTATTTTCATCAAATATGGCTATGGAATACTTTCTAATTTATGAATGCAACTATGTTTACACTGAAATGTCAAAATTGACACTTGATTTTTAATTGACTTGTAGTTGCATTCATAATTTAGGAACTATTCCATGGCCATACTAGATGAAAATAATTTTTGATCATACTATATTTAGTATACACTATGATGAACTTAATACATAACGTGGACTCAGTTGTGAAAATGGTAGATCGAATATAATAATAGGTAAATGTCGATGAGTCACCGGTATAATAATTTTACTACTACACTATGATCAAATAGTTGTATTCTCTAGACTAGACTGTAGAGGGCTGTATATTGTATAATTGTTTATTCGCAACCATATATGTAATGTTAACATTACTGACCTCATTTGAGTGTGGGAAGTCGTACATTTCCGCCCGCTACTTCCCGCACTCGAGTGCGGGAAGTGAGTGCGACCGCTGTGGAGGTAGGGACACTGGAAATCTCGTTCATCCATTCATGCGCGTCACGACATGTATCATAATATAATAATTTTTCCAATTATTGTTTAGAATAACGTGGTTGCGAATAAAATAGTATACATTCCACGGTGAAAAGTTTCATTCCTGTCTCGACATAAAGTTGACCTCGACGCTACGCGTCTCGGTTAACTACTAAACTCTCGACAGGAATGAAACACTTTCTTCCTCAGTATGTAATATACTATTTTCGTACACTAGCATTGAAAGAGCTACTTTGCCGTACAATTTATTAATCAGAAAGTTGCACTTTGCGGTATTCGTACGGCAAAGTAGTATTTTGCGGTATTCGTACGGCAAAGTAGCACTTTGCCGTACGTTTCCTTAGTTACAATACATATAATATTACATTACATTAATATTACTCTACTTATTTGCTATATACGAGGATAAATTTAGTATTCCGTTTTGTATGCTAGTGTACGAAAAAATATTGTACGAAACTCGTATGAAAGTGGCTTTTCCATACTCGTCTCGAAATTCCGGACTCGGCCTAACGGCCTCTTCCGGAAACATCTCACTCGTACTGAAAAGCTCCACTTTCTATACTTGTTACGTAAATTACTATTGTATTCGTTCAAATGGCATTACTAATATCAGTTCCACAGCTCTAGTGGATAAAATTATTTGATCATATTGTATTTAATATACATTATAATAGAATATACTAAATATGAAATTAACTTGGTGCGTTAGCATACACGTCTGTTTGAGCAGACGGAATTTTATTAATTGTTTTATTTACAAAGTTTCTTTTATTTCTGTGTGAAACAAAGCAAAGCTTCTGACTGCTATAGCTTTTGCTCTCACTCGCCTTAATGTTTCTAATCGCAGTTTGTTGTTCTCTTGCCATTGTGTATAAGAGAGTTTTTTTGGCCTCATCGACTTCGCCAGGTACTAGAATGTTATCGTCATGGAAGGTTTGTCCAATATAAACAGGATTGACAACTCCTGCAGATAAAGCATCTTCCGGAATTGTTCCATCATATTCCTTCCAGTAATGATCTGGAAACAGTAACAGTTGGTTTACCAAAATAATTGGAGGGCACAGTAATGTTAATGACTCACCCTCGATTTCTTTTTCAGATATTACTCGAGCTCCAATTTCCGTCCTTAATACAAGCAGCACAAAAATCACCGCTGGTGTTGTCATTATTAATAAGACGATGGTTAATCTACGCTTCTGAAATACTAATTCTTCATTTGTTTGGAACAGAACAACCTCGGTCAAAAATACTATTTCTTACGGATAACAGATAACAGATAATTTTGAAATGTCATGTTTAATATTGCATACAGTTAGCATTATTATTGCTTCAAACCTATTACAAAAAGGCCTATCTTAAAATTGGAGTTTCACAACTAAGCGCTCAACTTAACCCTTCAGGGGGCGCGTGAAATTTTTGAACATCAAAGGTCGCGTCGGTCTGCAGACCTACAGTTGCTATATAAGGACAGTGTGGTCAATTTTGGTCATTTTTCTGATTGTCTGTTGAGATATCCGCCATCTTGAGTCGTTCACGAAATTACACATAATCACAGAAAATTGCTTCGAAGTCCTTTATTATTGAAAGTAGACCTAATATCAAGTGGAATGAAGTAATCCTCATAAAATTTTACAGCCTTTTTCTAGTAGAAAAGTCCAAACAACAGAATTAGGCAGCTACTGAGTAGGGACAAATCATGAAGGCATGCCCAAACAAATAGAAATAAATATAGCATCGGTCTGTGTGGTCTGTGACACCGGGCGCGCCCTCTGTAGGGTTAAGTGACAAATTCTGTGGGTTGTCGACATTTATTCTGTTTTATGGACTATACTACGTTTAACGAACAGATTCAGAAATAAAATTACTGGGAAGGTGTTAATTACGCAAAAACCAGTTTTACACGTTACGAATTAAAGAATGGTTTCATTTCAAATAAAACTGAGCTGCGTCCAACCAGCTTACCAATATCACTATTCTATTCAAATTTAGCGCTCGTTTGTGGAAAGACGTTTACTGAATCCCTTTGGTAAACGTAGTTACGTAGTATAGCTCTGTATTATAACTATTATGATGATTTAATAAATTTATATTCTAGGTTTTCTGCGGAACTACCAGCCATATAAAAGTTAAGTCTTGGATTGTACCGTACTATTTTTGAAATTAATATATGGAAACAATTATTATGTCCTACAGTGGGTATGAAAAGAAGGGTGTAGCTATGTTTTCAATATTCCGTAAGGTGGTGGCCACTGTCAACATTTATTATACCTTGGATCTTGGGCGGAGGGTGAACCAAGTTCAGGGCACTTAGGCCTCGAGGCGTGCTACCTGTGCTACCGGTGCTACCTCTAATCCCATTCTTTTTGGGACACCGTTTGTATCAAACTGACGGAAAAGCTAACCTCGAATTTGACATAGACTTTCAGTGCCACCAACAAATTATTCATACATTTGAATTTCGACAGCCGCCTTTTTTAATGGACATGTCATATAATGCTATTTTCTACGGTCACCTCTAAAACTGACTATTAAGCGCTCACTGTCAATGCGAAAAGTTAGCGATTCACACATTTTTTCCCTAGTAACCATTTCAACATCGCAACCACGTAAACAATGTCTTAATGAAATAATCGCGTCACTTCATTTTACTGTACGCATCGCCATGGCTAACCTGATTATTATTGTTATTCGTCATTTTTCTGGAACTGGCTAAAATTATTGACAATTGCATCACGGTGCGTCCATCATCACGCAACAGATTTATTGAGTTTGTGAGTTTTTGTGAAGTTGAAGATGGAATCTGAAGATAATTGCACCCCGTCTGAAGTATTTGAAGCGACCCAGACAGCAACCAACGAGTTGTTGCCGGCCAAATCGCGCGGCCTCTATGAACGGCGGTACAACGACTTCATCAAATGGGGTGAATCGAAATTTCAATTATTTAACAATTTTGTCATTTATTTAGGACCGTAGAAAAAATATTGTATGTATTTCGAGTGTAAAGAGCCATTTTGGTATTCGGTTGCTTTTTCGTGCCTCGCTACCGCTCGGCACGAAACTCGCATCCTCATACCAAAATGGCCCTCTTTACACACTAAATACATAAATATCTATTATATAAATGTTTGTTTATAAATACTAATACAAAATGCGACAAAATAGTATAAACACTTCGTGAAAAAAGTAGCTGATTAAGTTACTCACTCGCTGCGCTCGCTCATACTCAATCAAGTTATATTGGTTTAGTAAAACTTTACTTTTCTAAACTTGTTGTGTAATATACTAATTATCCTATTTCATTTGGTAGTGTATTACATTTCTATGTTCAAAATCGTTTAGAAATGTGGTACTTTTCTCCATAGCAACGACGATTCGTTTTATGTTTGGCAATGTTCAAGTGTATTTTTGGTGACACTGTAAGTGTATATCAAATTCGAGGTTAGTAGGTTAAGTATTCTGTCAGTCTCTGCCAAAGCAGACGCAAAACCTAACCTGTTAACCTTGAATTTGCACCAACAATACACTTCAGTATTGCCAAACGCATAACATCAAGTGGAGCTGCATATTGTGCTTTAGTACATAGAAACGAGTTCTACTTATCTTGGTTATATTTTGACATTTAGTGTCACTTTTATGTAGAAATATAATACTTATTTTACATTTCTTATGAAATTCGATAAAACAATTTATCTACTACAGTGTGATACGTAACTCACATGGCTTCATTACCTAACTGAAATAGTGTCAAATTAATGACATAATGACATTTACCTACTAAAATATTTTTGAAAATTACAGATCTGACATTTCGCTTAATGCACTTTTCTCAATTTTAGGCAGTTGTAGATAAAACTTTGTACAATACATGTGTGATTTAGCATCATTAATATACTTGTGACTTACATATACGTATATTAATGATGCTCTTATCCCACTTACGATAAAATACTGTACTTCGTTTATAAGGCATTTTGTTGCACTTACTCCTTTAGGGCACTCCTCGCTTCGATGGTCGTACCCTAAACTAGTGCGTGCTACGAAATGCTTCTTATAAAACTCGTATCATAATATACGCAAAGCGTTAGAAAAGTGGTTTTACTGAACTAGTATAGCCGCGTAAGTGCTCACTAACGCTCTAGAGTAGGATTGAGATGAGAAGACACCAGTAAGTGACGTCATATGCGCCGACGGCATCATTAACTTTCAGTCATTGGCAGCGTTTATTTGTTTTTGAAAATAGGTCACAACATCGCAATTCAGAAAATTTACAAAAACTACAGACTAAAATACACTCGCCATGCTTAATCGAACAAAGCTCACAAGCAAAACAGCCAATGTTTGTCCGCGTTTTGCGATCCAGGTAGAAAACTTTATAAATACCGAGAAATATATTTAGCCGACGCTACTGTCAAAGAGAAGGTTACCCCTTTACTTACGTAAAATCAACTTTAGCGCAACTATGACGCTGGTGTCTTTTCATTTCAATCTTGCTCTACTCATAACACCCATACTTGTTCAGTAAAACATTACTTTTCTAAACTAGTTGCGTAATATACTATTTCAGTTTCTATTTTTAACAGTAATTTTTGTATTAAGTGCGCGAAATCAGTGTTTTCTTGCTGCGCATAAGAATGCCACTTTTAGCCGAGACCGTTAGGTAGAGACAAAATATATATTTATGTATTTAGTGTGTAAAGAGAGCCATTTTGGTATGAGGATGTGAGTTTCGTGCCGAGCGGTAGCGAGGCGCGAAAAAGCAACCGAATACCAAAATGGCTCTTTACACTCGAAATACATACAACATTTTTTCTACGGTTCTAAACAAATGACAAAATTGTTAAATAATTGAAATTTCGATTCACACCATTTGATGAAGTCGTTGTATCGCCGTTCATAGAGGCCGCGCGATTTGGCCGGCAACAACTCGTTGGTTGCTGTCTGGGTCGCTTCAAATACTTCAGGCGGGGTGCAATTATCTTCAGATTCCATCTTCAACTTCACAAAAACTCTCAAACTCAATAAAACTGTTGCGTGATGATGGACGCGCCGTGATGCAATTGTCAATAATTTTAGCCAGTTTCAGAAAAATGACGAATTACAATAATAATCAGGTTAGCCATGGCGATGCGTAAAGTAAAATGAAGTGACGCAATTCTTTCATTAAGACATTGTTTACGTGGTTGCGATGTTAAAATGGTTACTAGGGAAAAAAATGTGTGAATCGCTAACTTTTCGCATTGACAGTGAGCTTTTAATAGTCAGTTTTAGAGGTGACCGTAGAAATAAGTAATTTCGTCCTCGAAATACAAACAAGATTTTTTCCACAACCAGAAAAAGGCTTTCAAAGTAAAAAATATAATTTTTTACATATGAAAATGATTAAATTCTTTTACAAGTTAGAAAAGTGAGAGTTTTCCAGCGAGTGTAAACGTTTAATTTACTAACGATAGCGCAGCGAAATGAATAGATTAATTTTACACTAGCATGGAAGAATCATATTTCTAACGTGTTGAACATGCAGTTTTTGCAAAAACTAGCCAAAATTAAATGTCGATGATTAATTTATTTGTCATCTACATTATTAATTATAATTTACAGTAATCTAGAAGTTGTGGAATGTCTGTTACTATAACAATATAAAAATAAACATAGGTATTTTTCTTCACTAGTGAGTATAAGTAACTTTTGTTTACTAATAATCTAATAAAGATAAGAAGTATGTTTCACAACTAAAATAACACTTACAAAGTTCGACATTCCTATATGGTTTTTTAAAAAATTTATTTTTTCATCAAGAAAAAATGGTTTCCATAGCTATTTTTTGTCATGTTAAAAAATTACAACGTTGCGTATTGATAGCAATACGTGAATGTTACCTTTTTATGGTTGTAGAAAAAATAACTTTTATTTTATAAACACGAGAACTTTTTAAACAAATAATCTACTAGTTGGAACTACGATGAATACTAACTGTCGTTATTAGAACTGGCTCTATAAATTACATTTTTATCTTATTTGCTAGCTGAAAGTTTAAACTACCATAGGAACGCAACGCAGTCTATGCATCACGTTCATAGTTAATGCAACCCTAAATAATTGTGTTATTTATTTTGTGCAAGAACAAAAGATAATGACTTATTGTTATATTTGTCAAGTGACTATTGAGAATGTTGACATGATTATCTATATGTAAACTTGCCATCGAACTACATGCATAGATTTACAACGGGAAGTGACCACAGAATAGGAAGAGCCATTGTTCCTTTTTTTACATTAATATGAAATAGGTACTTACGTTATGTAGGTACCTAGAGAGAAGTATTTATATATAACAATCAAATTTAAAAAAAAATGAATTTTTTACATTAAACTTTTAAATAGTTTACAGTTAATAGGTTTACATTGTAAAATCCTAAAATTAAGGGAAATCACAACACTCATCTGATATCTACATTAAAAATCTGGTGTGACACGCACACAACTTTCTTTTACAGTGATCTTATAATTAGTCAAAAATTTGATTTTTAATTTTTAAAAATTACAAATTATACAGAAACAGTACAAAATAGAGCGTTCGTTCACGAGAGAAATTTTCTCTAGAATTTTAAGCTGAATTCAAGAATAATGTAATAATGTACCCGGTGTTCTACTATTTAAAATAGGAGTTAATAAAGAAAATAGGAAAAAAAAACAGAAGAAACCCATTTTAGAGGCATTCAACTTGAAAATCACCTATCTCACATCAATACACATTAAAAATGTAATAAAAATGTAAAGTTTTAAAAAAATCGTTAGAGCCGTTTTTGAAAAAATCGAAAAAAATTGAAAAATCATAAGAGTAAACACTATACTTCCGGTTATGCGATTTTCTTCAAAAGCTTGCTGTCGCATCTACATAGTACACAAAACTTATATGAGAAGTTTCAACGTCATACCTCTTCGTTTTTGAGATATTCTGTTCACAGACAGACACATAGACGCGAACATACACACACACACTCGCGCGCGCGCGCACACACACATGTTTTTTGGGTTCATGGGAGTCTAAAAGTCTACAACGTGAAGATCTGTTGAATTTTTGGGGTGAATCCAATACTTCCTCTATTGTAGTAAAAGGAAGTAAAAAGGACACACTACAAAACAGATCATAATTTTCTACAATAAAGAATTTGCCTTTCTTATTGAGACATAACGCATTAGTAATGTTTTTTATGTAATTTATAAGTTTCAAATTAATTGTTCGTGTACTGTAGAACTCGTATTAACAAAGAGCAAAATAAAGTGGTCAGTGAAGAGGAAAGTAAAGGCCTGGACGCAGACAAAAAGTGAATAAGAGCTTGAAATAGTATACTATGTATGTTATTAGGAGTAAAAGTGATACTTTTCTGTGGCGAGCCGGACGCGTTTGACTGACGAGCGTAGCGTCAGACAATTACGGGCGAGGCACACAGTTACTTTTACTTCGAATAGCATACGCTAATTTATTTTCAAACGTCCTAACTAATATACAGTGTCCGCCAAAAAATCGGCATAATATGGGAAAACATTATTTTTGATTTTTCAAAAAAACTTTTTACATCAATAATTTGTGCTTGTATAAAAACCTATTAAGCCCCTATCATATATACCGAGTGATTTTTACTTATTTAGAAAATGAAGTTTTTCGAAATTGTCAAAATCCGAAAAGTGCTATTTTTCGGAAATTAAGTAATATTTCAATGAGATTTTTTTAGAGTGTGTTAGTGTTAGCTAACTGAACAACCTCAAGGCCAGAAACCACCTAATATTTTTCTACTTTAGCTAAAAATTAATTTTTCACGTTTTTAAATATTTTTCAAAATTTCACATACCAAGACCTAAAATTAAAATTCATTTTTTTAATTTAAACCCTTTACAAATTTATAATTGGAAAAAATAATATAAAATGTTAATTACTTCTTTAGATTTTTTGTTTACCGAAAAGTATGTTTATATAATTTTTACGTTTTTTATGCAAGGCGCTTTTTAGGAAAAAAAATTTTCAATTCTAATTAATATCTATTTAAATGGCTTCAAGAAACTCTAATCTAGCCCTGTAAATGAATTATTGTTACAAAAATCCTTTAAATGTTCTTTTACAGTTGTCTAAATGAAGAGATTTTTTAGAACATGTACATGTATTTTCGTAACAGTAATTCATTAACAGGGTTAGATTAGAATTTCTAAAAGCCATTTAAATAGATATCAATTAGAATTGAAAAATATTTCTCCTAAAAAGTGCCTTGCATAGAAAACGTAAAAATGATGCAAACATACTACTTTTCGATAAATAATAAAAAATCTAAAGAAGTTATTAACATTTTATATTTGTTTTCCCATTTATAAATGTTTAAAGTGTTCACAGAACAAATTTCAATTTTAATGTTGTCTTGTTATGTGAAATTTTGAAAAATATTTATAAATTTGAAAATTAATTTTTTGCTAAACTTGAAAAAAATTAGGGGTTTTCTGGCCTTAAGATTGTTCAATTAGCTAAACATAACACACTCTAAAAAAATCTCATTGAAATCTTACTTAATTTCCGAAAAATAGCACTTTTCGGATTTTGACAATTTCCAAAACTCCATTTTATAAATAAGTAAAAATCACTCGGCATATATGATAAGGGTTAAATAGGTATTTAGACAAGCACAAATTATTGACGTAATTTTTTTTTTTTTTGAAAAATCAAAAATAAAAATTTTTACCATATTATGCCGACTTTTTGGCGGACACTGTATAATATGTATATATAAAAAAAAATCTGGAGTGATACACGCACACAACTTCCTTTTACAGTGATCTTATAATTAGCCAAAAATGTGATTTTTAATTTTTAAGCATTTGTCAATATTTTTCAAAACTTACAAATTTTTCAGAAACCGTACAAAATAGAGCGTTAGTTGAAGAGACAAACTTTGTCTAAAATCTTAAGCTGATTTCAAAAATGTAACAATATACCGGGTATTGTATTTAAAATAGGAGTTAATAAAAAAAATTGAAAAAAAACAACAGAAACCCATTTTAGAGGTATTCAACTGGAAAATTACCTATTTCACATCAATACACATTAAAAATTTAATAAACATGTAAAATTTGAAAAAAAATCGTTCGAGCCGTTTTTAAAAAATCGAAAAAATTGAAAAGCACATGTTTCCGGTTATGCAATTTTCTTCAAAAGCTTGCATCTAGATAGTACATAAAACTTATATATGGAGTGTAAACGTCATGCCTCTTTTGTTTTTGAGATATCCTGTTCACAGAGACACAGACCAATGAACAAAAACATGTTTTTTGGGTTCAGGGGAATCGAAAACGTGAAGATCTGTTGAAAACTCAATTTCGAATTTTTGGGGTGAATCCAATATTTCCTTTATCGTAAAAGGAAGTAAAAATTTAACATGTGAGCAAATGAAAACTAAATCAAGGTTGGCTTTGAAAACATTAAGTCATCTGGTTTATTACTTCTGATGTTTTTAATTCAAATATGACAGTTATTACAATAGTTCATCTCCAACATAATGTGAATTAATAATCGACATATGTTTCAATTTTCAAAGCCAAGCTTGATTTCATTTTCGTTTGCTCACATGTTATTTCAAAAATTACGATTACCAAAAATTGATGTCTACATCAGTTCCCGACAATCAAGAAGGCCAATGTCAAAAATATTTGAAAGCTAATCAAGTTTTGAAGTACTTTTCCTCTGCCGGCATTAAAGTAACCGTTTTTATTTTGAATGCTCAAACGCGTGAAGTAGTGTACTTCCAGTACTTGTTATCCAAGAAGGATGAAGCAGAGATTCTCAAGTGTTAAAGCAAAAATTGTGAAGCAACGAAAAAATCCATCAGAGCAATAGAAAGGCTTATAAAAGAAGCCATTGCATCGTCGGAAGAAAATAATGGCACGGTGAAATTGAAATCGCCCAAAAAAAAATTTCCAAGAAAACATCCTGTAACAAATTGGAAAGATTATGAAAATTATGATATTCGGCAAATAATGTACAATTCATTTTTATAAAACAGAAGAACGTCGTGTCACTACTAAGGCTTTACGCGAAAAATTATCGACAGATCTAGGTTGGTGTAGTACAGTGTCTTCATTGAAAAGAAATGTTAAAATAAAAATAGAAGAAAATGCAAAACAACATAACATTTTTAATGGAGAAGAACGATATCCGTGCAAAAAGAAGAGAATAGGTACCTTCAAAATATCAAATATTACCGAAGTGAAAATAGGCCCATTGTCTTTTTGGATGAAAGCTACATTCATAGTGGGCATACAAAATCAAAAAGTTGGAGCGACAATAGCAACGAAATGCTCTCAAATATTGCAAATGTTCAACGATTAATCATGATTCACGCAGGCGGCGAGATGGATTTTATTCCAAACTGTTTATTAACATTTAAATCTGGGACAAAAAGCGGAGATTACCACGACGATAAGAACGGTACCAATTACGAGAGGTGGGTAAAAGAACGCCTTCTTCCAAATTTACTGAAGAACTCTGCACCGACATCCAATTGTAGAAGAAGTAAAACTATTAAATGGTTAGCTTAAAAAGTCATAACATTTTCGCCAAAGTTATATAAACCTCAACTATATAAAATCATCAAAGAACATAAATATCGTTACCTACATATAAAGTTAACACTTTACTACAAAATCATGGACATGTCGTATTACCTTATCATCCGGAATTAAATCCGATTGAATTGATTTGGACAAAGATAAAAAACGAAATAGTAGGGGAAAACATTACGTTTAAATTTAATGATGTGATACAGTTGGCCGAACAGGCATTTACAAATGCATCTCAAGAAGATTGCCATTGAAGAAGGATTTCTTCAGAATGAAACGTTTTTGGACATACATACTGAAGAGGTAATCATAAATGTGGGAGAAGACAGTGACAGTGATTACCAGTTTAGTGACTTAAGTGACAGTGATAATTAAAGTGACACAAATTTTTAGTTAATTAACTTATACTTACATATACGTACTATAACACTATACGTACACTACTCAACTACTTAGTTTTATTATAAAATTGTGTGTACTCGTTTTACTTTTGATGAGTAAAGACATATTGGATGCCGCTCTTGAGTGATATTCAATACGGTAACGTGCACATGCGAAACGCATAGTGCGATCAAGTATCTATCTACCATGAAAGTGCAACAGCCTGAAAATGTGATTGTACTACGCTCGGTATGATAACAACGTAATCATTTTGTAGCAGTGCAAATATGCACACAGCAGCATAATGAATAATCTCCTATCGATGCAACGACCCTCAACACCAGCTGAGGCTTTATTAGCTCAGCAAAATCAGAATTTTTTCCAGGACAATCAACTAAAAACTCAAAATGCAAAAAGCAGTCGCTGGTAATAACACGCTCCAAGAAAATATTAACCAGCTAATGCTAAGGGTACAAAGCCTAGAAAAAAACAGCGGCAGAGCACAAAGCCAAGCAGATAATAGAGGAAAAATTAGAATACTGTACCGATGAAGAACTAGTTAGAGAGACGGATTGGATAGTCCAGAAAAATAAAAAACGAAAAGCATCTTCCACCCCTGAGACGTCCCCACAACAAGAACCATCAACTTCTAAACAACTAGATAACAAACCGATAGAAAAAAAATACCTTTTTCTACTCATTGTATAGAACGTCCGCTTTTGCGCCCTAGTTTTAGGAAACAAAACTGTCAATTTCCAACCATCGGAGGCCAATTTTTATTAACTCCCGGCGTGTGCCAATATTTTTTATCTCCCGCATTTGTGTTTATATCACCATAGATATCACACCAAAGCTCTACAACGTTATGTTGATTTTAAAATTAGACAAAATGTCAATACAGAGATCTAGAATCACGATAATGACCTTGAACCAGTACTGTACTTGCTTTATACCAGCGACATCGCTTTAAGCGAGGGCGTGACACCCCCATTCGCCTTACTAGCATCCAGCAACGATATCGAAACAGCTACAAACAAATTACAAACAGCAGTCAACCACGTCACTACATGGCCTAAGAAGTGGTGTATTAAGCTAAATGATGCGAAGTCTACCCATTTAAGCTTCACCAACAGAAGAGCAAACCATCTACCAATAGTAATCAATCGCCAAGTAATCCCTCACACTAACACAGCAAAATACCTGGTGATGACGTTGGATGCTTAGCTCAAGTGGAAAGAGCATGTTAAGGAAAAACTTGAAGAACTTGGTACTAAACTCAAGAAAATGTGGTGGTTGTTTGCATTATAAACTACTGCTGTACAACTAGATTCTGAAACTGGTCTGGACGTATGGGGTGCAACTCTGGGGATGCATAAAGAAAACTAACATCAGAAATACACAAACCTTTCAGAACAAAGTACTTAGGAGCATCGTCAACGCCCCATGGTACATCCGAAATGAGGATATCTACAAAGATCTTAAAGTGCTCATGATCACCGAAGAAATTAAACGGTTGGCGAATAAACACGAAAGGAGGTTACATGAACATGTAAACGACAAACTCTATAGGTTGTCGACATTTTCGTTGTTAATTACACAAAAACCAGTTTTACACATTACGAATTAAAGAATGGTTTAATTTCAAATAAAACTGAGCTGCGGACAACCGGCTTACCAATATCACTATTCTATTCAAATTTAGCGCTCGTCTGTGGGAAGGCGTTTACTGAATTCGTTCGGTAAACGTAGTATAGCTCTGTATTATAACTATTATATCGAATGATCCAATAAATTTCTATTTGCTGTGAAACTACCAGCTATATAAAAGTCAAGTCTTAGAGTGTACCGTACTATTTTTGAAATTTATATATGGCAATAATTACTATTTCTTACAGTGGGCAATTGTTGATATGAATACAACCTATAAAACAGATAAAACTAAATGTTGCAACCTGAGAAGTTGATAAAATGGAGGTAAAACTAGATAAAATTTCGTGAAGCGGAATTGGAATTAGTGAGTTCGGAAGTCATGAATCAGTTGGTGGAGTTGCTTTCTTGATAAATAAGAAACTAGCGGAATCTATTGTTACCATAAAGACAATACCCACAAGAAGAGCACGTGTAATATGGCGAGTAACACCCCATACCACCCAAAAATTATTCAGATTTATGCACTATCTTCCGAACACAACGATGAAGAAGTGGAAACGTTTTATGACGACGCCGACGTGACCCGAGCATTTAAACAAAATCCCGAATACTTTACCATTTCATGCGGGTACTTCAATTCCAAAATTGGACTAAAATCGGATTCATCAGTTTGCCCTTGAAAATTTCGACAGTCCAAGTAGAAGTGATAGAGGTGAAGGCTACTGAACTACCAATTACCCAATTAGAGAATAATTTGTTCTAAATGAATAGCTTCTTTTATAATAAAGTCTACAGAAGAGCGTGAAGAAGTTGGGGCAGCAGAACGTAGAAAGAAATTGACTACTTTGTTTCGGATAAGAGCTAAATTGCAGAATTCAGGGCACATTTCATTCCTTTTACTCCCTTCTCTTATAATTTAGTTATGGTTATTAGAGAAACACGTTTAATAATAATTAATATTAAAATGGAAGGGGAATGTGTCCCGGATTCTACAATTTTGCCCGGATAAGAAGCATATATAGTTAAATAAAAACGTTTATCGTATTTGATTTGGTAGTGTACTATATTTCTATGTTCAAAATCGTTTAGAAATGTGGTACTTTTCTACATAGCAACGGCAATTCGTTTTACATTTGGCAATGCTCAAGTGTATTTTTGGTGGCAATGTAGGACGATATCAAATTCGAGGTTAGCAGGTTAGCTTTTGTGTCAGTCTGGGCCAAAGCTGACGCAAAACCTAACCTGCTAACGTCGCATTTGCACCAAAAATATACTTCAGTACTGCCAAACGCATAACATCAACTGGAGCTGCTTATTGTGTTTTAGTACATAGAAATGAGTTGAGCTCTGCTTGGTTATGTTTTGACCTTTTGACCTTGTGTCACTTTTATGTAGAAATTTAATATTTTACATTTCTTATGAAATGCGATAAAGTAGTATACGTAACGCGTTAGAAAAGTGGTTTTACTGATCCCGTATGCCCGCTTAAGTGCTCACTAAAGCTCGTACTCATACCAGTCATGCTTGTTAAGTAAAATATCACTTTTAAAAAAGGTTAAGGGACAGGGTTATTTCAATATAGGCTCCTTGAGTCCTTCTTCAGCCGATATTGGAAATTTCAGGATGAGTTAGAGAAAGGATGAATTGAGAATGGAAGAGAGGCCAGGAAAGGTGGAGAAGTATTTCCCCGGCATACGCCTCAGTGAAGGTACTCTGTTGACTCATGAAAACCACATCAAAACTTGAATTAGAGCAGACAGCCACGGGAATCGAACCCACGACCTCCCGAATGCTAAGCAGACGTGCTAACCACTAATCCACATAGCTTGGTCATCACTTTTCTAAAGTAGTTGCGTAATACTATTTCAGTTTCTGTTATTAACAGTAATTTTTGTATTAAGTGCGCGAAATCGCTGTTTTTTTACTGCGCATGAGAATGCAAGACCGTTAGGTAGAGGCAAAAAAGTCATTTTGTCCACGAAATATATATAATATTTTTTCCACATCCGGAAATAGGCTTCTAAAGTAAAAAAAATGTTATTTTTTCACATATGAAAAATAGTAATAAGTTCTACAAGTTTAGAAAAGAGAGAGTTTTTCAGCGTCAGCTAAAATGAAATGCTGACGATTAATGTATCTATCATCTACATTATTAATTATAATTTACAGGAATCTAGAAGTTGTAAAATGCCCGTTACTATAATAATAGGTATAACAATAAACATAGGTGCTTTACCTTACCAGTAAGTAAAAGTAACTTCTAGTTACTAATGAAGAAAAGAAGTGCGTTTTACAACTAAAATAACACTTACAAAGTTCGACATTTCTATAGGTACGATTTTGAAAAAACTCCATAGCTATTTTTGTCATGTTTAAAAATTTGTTTGCGTATTGACAGCGATGCATGAGTATAACCTTTTTTGACGGTTGTAGAAAAAATAACTTTTTTTCTATAGCACATGTTAAAGTGTGCTTTTATCAACTGAAAACAAAAGGTCAAGTTTTACTTTAACAGCAAGGGTAGATAAAGTAGCACTTTAACATCAAGGATAGATAAAGTAATTTAATTTTCTAACTTTTGTTTAAATTAAATATGACAGCTTCGTATTATCGTAGCAACCCAATCTAGCTACTGACATTTTGAAATGTGATTAACTGTCATTATTTTCTTTTGAAATTGTTAAAGTTCTTGCTATAGAAAAAAATATTGTATTATACACGACGATAAAGTTATTTCTATCCACTCTTGAATCATTAACGTCTCGACTGCGTCTCGACGTTAAGCGATTCACTCGTGGATAAAATTTTACTTTATCGTCTTGTATAATAAATTACTATTATTTTATAAACACCAAAACTTCTTAAACAAATAATTCACTAGTTGGAACTACGATGAATACTAACTGTCGTTATTAGAACTGGTGCTATAATAGTATATTACACAAGTTTAGAAAAGTAAAGTGTTACTAAACAAATATAGCTACTATTTTTTTCGCATTTTGCGTATTATTTTGTATATTATTTATAAACAAACATTTATATAAAAGCATTATATCACATTCCCATAAAAAAGGCGGTTGTGGAAATTCAAACGTATGAATAATATGTTGGTGGCATTGTAAGTCTATGTCAAATTCGAGGTTAGCAGGTTAGGTTTTTCGTCAGTTTTGACACAAACTGACACAAAACTTAACCTGCTAATCACGAATTTAACAGTGACATTACGATATAGTAAAGTGACATTTCTATTCACCAAAGTGCCATTTTATTAATCGATTTGAGTCTAGTAAAATAA
This sequence comes from Agriotes lineatus, assembly GCA_940337035.1. Lineage (NCBI taxonomy): Eukaryota > Metazoa > Arthropoda > Insecta > Coleoptera > Elateridae > Agriotes > Agriotes lineatus. The sequence goes on along the minus strand of CALNHX010006043.1, from coordinate 13,688 downwards.
CACATTATTATACAAAATGCGAAAAATTAGATGTTTATCTTATTTGCTAGTCTAAACTATCATCGGAAAGCAACCTAAGTCATGAGTGCATACGAGGGCCATAAGATGGCGTTCCAATCTGCAAAAATGTTTTTTTTCCTGCTTGCGTGCAAGTGTTATTAGTTCGTATGACAAGTTTCAACTTGTTCTCTCAAGTAGTTTGTTTACACGAATTTTTGCCGTAGACGTCTTGCGTGATTTTTGTTAAATTGGATAAATTTGAATATCGTGCGGTCATAAAATTCTTCGTGTTGGATGGATTAACCCTTAAGGAAATTCATCCGCAGTTGACAAAAGTTTACGGGAACTCTGCTCCTTCCATGTCAACCGTTAAAAAGTGAGCAGCTGAATTTAAACATGGTCGCACGTCCCTCGAACATGTGCCACGTGAAGGACGGCCAAAAACCGCAACCACACCGGAGACCATCGAAAAAGTGCTTGATATCGTGTTGGACGATAGGCGAGTGAAGGTCAGTGAGATAGCTGAGGCTGTGGGGGTATCGGAAGAAAGGGTGCGAAACATCTTGCACAAAGAATTAGGGATGAGAAAGCCCTGCGCGAGATGGGTGCCGCATTTCCTGAATGCCGATCAAAAGCAAATGCTCAAACGAGTTTCGCAGCAATATTTGGACCGATTCAATAGGCATCTGACCGATTTTGTGCCGCGATTTGTCACCATGGATGAGACATGGGTTCACCACTACACCCCAGAAACGAAGCAGCAGTCGAAGCAGTGGGTGCAAGCCGGTGGTTCAGCGCCAAAGAAAGCGAAGTCGATCGCATCTGCTGGAAAGGTCATGGCCAGCGTGTTTTGGGATGCGAAAGGGATCCTCTTAATTGATTACCTTGCAAAAGGCAGAACAATTACAGGCGAATATTACTCCAACCTTCTTGACCAGTAGGATGCCAAAATCCGAGAGAAGAGGCCTGGATTGAAGAAGAAAAAAATCATCTTTCACCAGGACAACGCATCTGTTCACAAGAGTGCGTTGGCGATGGGAAAACTGCGAGATTTGGTGTACGATTTGCTCGTCCATCTCCCCTATTCTGCTGATTTGGCACCCTTGAACTTCCATCTGTTCCCAAACTTGAAGAAATTTGTTTCTGGGAAGCGCTTCGCGTCCATTGAAGAAGTTAAGAGGGCCGTAGATGAATATTTTCACAGCCTTCCAGACTCTCACTTCCGGGAAGGAATACTGATGTTGGAGAAATTGACCAAGTGTGTTGAAGTCAAGGGAGATTATGTAGAAAAATAAAATCATTTTTTAACTGAAAATCGCAGTCTTTCATTGTCAGGCCGAGTATTTTTTACCTTACCCTCGTATATCACGTTGATAGTTAATGCAACTCTAAATAATTGTGTTATTTTCTTTGTGTAAGAACAAAAGATAATGACTTATTGTTATATTTGTCAAGCGACTGTTGAGAATGTTGACATGATTACCTATATGTAAACATTTCATCGAACTACCTACATAGATTTACAACGTGAAGTGACCACAAAATGGGAAGAACCATTGTAGAAATATATATTAACAAAGAGCAAAATAAAGTGGTCAGTGAAGACAAAAGTAAAGCCCTTGACACATCAAAAAAGTGAACAAGAGTTTTTATGTGATTAGGAGTAAAAGTGATACGTTTTGTGGCAAGACCGGACGCGTTTGACTGACGAGCGTAATAAGCGAGTAAAGAAACCTCCATCAAATTCATATTAGAAACAGAGCAACACAATCGGTCACCTTTTCTTGATACACTAATCACGTGAACAACACATATTTTTGAAACATCAGTGTACTGCAAGAAAACCAATACTAATAGATACTTATATTTGAACTCCAACCATCATAAAAACATAAAGACAAGGGTCGCAAAAAGTCTTTACGATAGAGCGAAAGTTGTTTGCTCTAATAATTAAATTTTCAAAAAAGAGAAATGGTATTATTCATGTTTTGAAAGATAACGGTTATCCCAAGACTCTTGTTCGGGACATTTTCCATACACAAAACAATAATACGCATGTAAGTCTGAAACTTTGGCCACCGATTTTATGTGTAAGACCGATTAGAACTGCAATATTTTTTCTGTGATATCACTTCCGGTTGTACTGAAAGTCGCTATCTATTTTGTTATTTTAAATAGAACACCCGGTGTGCTATTACATTTTTGAATTCGGCTTAAAATTTAAGAGAAAATTTGTCATTTCAACTAGTTATTTTGTACAGTTTCTGTAGAATTTGTAATTTTTGAAAAATTTTGAAAAATGTTCAAAAATAAAAAAAAAATTAAGCTCACTGTAAATGGATTTTTTAAATTTAATAGTGCAATGGGGACTCATATGCACGCCACTCGGTTTACCGACGGAAAACATTTCTTGGCACCGTATGTACACACACCAAATTTGTAATTAATATTCCAACGCGTTTTCAAAAGTTAACAACATATACGATTTTTTTCTTTCCAATTCAACACCCTGTATTTCTAAAACGAAGAATCTACGGACCCATAGAAATGTTTTATCTTAGAATAAGTCAAGCAACATGCCAGCCAATTTTGTACATGTACTTAGAAATCATCCTGTATATGCCAACGCTACAACAAAAATAACGACACAAATAAAAACTAATAAATTTAAGATATATCTTGGTGTACTAAGAGTCTCACTTTCCCCCAAACTATTCACATTAGCTGTAGAGGACAGGTTTAGCACGCTAGCCTGAGAAGAAAAAGAAATAACGATAGATGGTGACAAACTGAACCACTAGAGATATGCTGATGTCATAAATAGAGTAACAAGTAATGCTAGAAGAACTGAACGTATAATCACTAGACACGGAACGAGCTTAGCAGTTGCTACGTCACAGTATTCCTTGCCATTTTGGTGTTTTAAAATTCAATTTAACGCTGTTTTCACACTGGCAGATCATATTGTTTACTAAGTCAAATTTAGAGGTTATCTAAACGTCAGATGGAAATTATGCATTTGCCTTAATACCCGAGTTAAATTGGCATACGAGTTATTTGTCACACAAAGTTGTTCTTAATTTTATGAACCTACACCGTGATCCAAGTTTGTCTCATATTCTACGGAGCTAAACCCGAACTTATTGCCGGTAGATAAAATAAGAAAATGGCAATAAACCATTTATTTGTCGTAGTTACTATTACACTCTTTTAATTTGCCCTGAATTTGACAGGCAGGTTCGTAATTGAATCTAACACAATTTATAAAGTGTAGTATCCCTTGTCATTAATTATTTTATTTAAAAACTATTATATACTTTATTAGGCGGGACTATTACAATATATAGTGTCAACGAAAAACCTGACAGCGGAGTTAGATAGAGTTTTCCTTCGGCGTGGTCATCTCGGAAGGTTACGAGGAGTAGAAATTATATTTGATAAATCAAACACCCTAAAAGCGTAAACTTTCGACCAATATGTATTACCAGTGCTAACGAAGAGCGGTAGGGTAAGACTGGTTGGGAAAAATAGAGAAGAATGGGAAAACTTAACGCAGACTATTCCATTAACTACCAAAAATATGGTAAAACAATAACTGGGTTTGTTGTTTACCTTTATTCATTTATCTATTACCCGTTGTGTCCCTAGTTGGGTCTTGGCTGACTTTATAACGACTCTCCATGCAGTCATGGCTTGCGCTTTTCTCCTCCCATTCGTTGTGTTACATTATTTTTCTCGGTATTGCGATTATATTTTCATTTTCTAGTAGCTCGTCAATTTCTTTAATTTTCCTTCAGAAGAAAGAAAATGTCGAATTTACAACAAATGAAATCATTTTAAAGAAAAAATATAAGAATTCTTTTAAATTTGTCCCTAGGGTATGATTTCTATGGAACTGTCCTAAAATATAAGAGTGTACTTTCGGCGTCGGCGTCATTTAGGTATGCACCAACTTTGTATCGTAATATTTGGTTAAATTATTAATAAAAAATCCTTTGTTGCAATCTTCTGGCACACACAATGTAAGGTATAATGTTTGAAGTTTTTGATTAAAATCTAAGAGACCGTTTTTTTAAAAATTGGGTACTATAAACGCCATCTGGCAGTAGGGACAAAATGCAGTTGCGACGGCATTCTGCTAACTTTTGATGTTCTGAACAAATGGGCTTCAGCAGTGATAGTGAACGGATGGATTTACTATTTTTCACATCGAATGTTTAAATATTTCTTTACAGATTCAGTTAATCATACAACATCTTGCAAATTAATATATTTTCAGTTTTCCCTTAATTACAAATATCTGCGTAACCAAAACCTCGATACTAAATTTATTTTAATTACTAACTACTTGTTTGATTGTTGCTAACATAAAGAAAAGTAGAATGAACAAATGTATAGTAGAACTGTGTGCAATAAAGCAATTGTAACAACATGCAAATGTTGCTGAAAGATGTAACCAAAATGATACATTATTTAGAGCTCAACCAGCTAGCAGGGTATCCTTTCACGGCATTTCTTCAAATTATTGGACATGAAATGATAAGTTGGTTGCCTACCTATATGCAGTTTTTAATATTTATGTATAGTTTATAGGTTTATACCGCATTGCTGTACTACCTTCAACTTTAGATTGCTCTTAACCCCAACCTCAACATCTATTCAGTTTTTCCAAGTTTTACTTTATTGCCATACTCGAATTTAGAAATAAAATGTGCATACACTTATTTAAGCAAGAATTTTTCTATAAATCTTGTTACATCAACATTCTTACTATCAAGGTCGTTAGTTGAAGTAAATATTATAAACTTTACTGACACCCTCACATTCGGTTTTAACATATTTACGGATGACTTTAACAGACAACCGAGGATTGTATGTAAGAACTTGGTAGTTTGCTGTAACGTAGTGTGCTTCTCCATCTGCATTGAATGCAAACGTACAATAATCTGGATCCATGTAAATTTTTCCCACGGTTACTGTTCCATTCCAAGTAGTCCTTCCAATGAGAAACGGATGCCCACTCAAATATCCGCCAGGTACTAACTGCTTCATGGTTAGAAATCTTATATTTGTTGAATTGGTGTTTATCCATTCATAGTGGTCAGGGTTCTGAACACAAAGAATCTGAAATGGTTTTTAATTAGTGTTTTGTATACTTAATGCATGATGAAACATAACCTATAATTTAGCGATGTCTAATGTCTAGTAGTTAGTTATTGTTACTTAAATTGAACAACGAGAAGAGTATATGTCTTATTCAAAAGTATTTTAGAATGAGAGGGGGCAACGATCTTTCCGTACCCTGGTAAAGGACAAATTGACATCAAGGCACCGAACTTCTTTATTTCAAGCTTTTCTTCGAGCGAATACGACGAAAACGGCTGTTGTTAAATTTATTCATAGTGTATACCGGATGCGTAATGCACTTCAACAAGTGCGTGATAAATGGAAAGTATTATAATTGTTAAACCAAGTAATAATTAATTCAATAATATAACGAGAACTATAGTTCATTCAAATTCAAGATAGAGCAAAATCTGCAACCCACGTGACAAATATCAGCAATCAGTTGCTTACTAATTTTATTTTATTAAAATGTAGATCATGGGATGTATGTGGTATAATATAGAGGTTATAGTTTTTGTCAAATTTGTAAAGCTTGAAATTGGAAAATTGTGAAACGTCTACTTAAAAGAAATCTGCTGAATGTGATCTGAGAATAAATTTACACACTAAAAAATGTCGCAAATGACCTCCTTAAAGCAAAGATACATATTAAAAACATGACACATTGATTATGACATTCATAAAGTCAGCATCAAGGCCGTATCTCTCTGATATAAATTTTAATAAAATCATATTAGTAATCAACTTACTGCTGATATTTGTAACTTGGGTAGCAGGTTTTGCTCTATCTTGAATCTGAATCAACTAGTGTAATTAGTACAAATACATGTGATTAAAATAACATGCGCTAGATGGAGGTCTTGCAAACGAATGAAATTCCGGACGCGGACGCTGCGTTTCTTGATCTGTACGGGCTCAAGTTACGCTACGTGACAAAGTTGTAAGCATCGAATTCAACGAGACGCGCACTATCACAGCGGCAGGCCAAACTGAATTGGCCCAGATTTCCTACAAAAATAGCTTTTCTTTGAACCTACGTCGCTTTCCGTCGATGCAACGCTTATCGTACAGTTTACATTCCTGAAATAAAAATTATTTTTATTTTGTTTGCTTTAAAATGGGAATGATGAAAAATAAGTAAAAAAAAGTTTGTTTCAGAATAAAAAAAAATTTAATAATTGCTTTGTTATGGTAGGGACATTGCCCTTTAGTCCCTTATAGCAAGCCGCCTCTGACGTCAATACAAGTTTTAATTTAATATACAGAACTACGATAGGGGATTAAAGATTACAAACCATCAAAGTGAGGTTACTATTCGTAAGATAAATTTTACAACATACAAAAACGTATATCTTGCTGTACTGATAGAAAAATATTTGTTAAAAAACAATACTTCGGAGTGCAATCTATAACTTTTGCTCTCACTCACCTTAATGTTTCTAATTGCAGTTTTTTGTGTTTTACTCAGTGTATAGAAAAGAGTCTTTTTGTCCGCATCTATTTCGCCAGGTACTAGAATGTCATCGTCATAGAAGGTTTGTCCAATATAAACAGGTTTGTCAACTCCAGCAGATAATGCATCTTCCGGAATTGTTCCATCATATACTTTCCAGTAATGATCTGCAATAAATAGTAATCGGGTTACTAAAATAACTGGAAATTGCAGTAATTTTACTGACACACCCTCGATTTCTTCTTCAGATATTACTCGAGCTCTAATTTCCTCGCTTAATACAAGCAGCAGGAAAAATAGTACTGGCATTGCCATTATAAACGAACAAATGGTTAATGTACGCTTCTGAAACGCTAATTTTATTCATTTGTTTGAGACAAAACAACTCAGGTCACAAATGTTATCCTTTATAGATAATAGATACTTTCCGTTTTAGTTGTATGCAGATAACATTACTGCTATAAAAATATTACGAAAAACTTAACTCACTATTCGTAAATATGCTCCAAACGTAGGTGATAACAACTTTGTACAAGGCGTCAATATTTCGCGTGTTTTATAAACTAGCGCTGTATCTAAAGAGTGATCGAAAAAAATCTCGAAGCATGCCTTGGAATTTGAACGTACAGTCCATGACACTTGATTTCTCTCACCCTACGAATGTGATAAATCTCTTAAAATATTTATGTTTAAGAAAGACACTTACCTAATAAGTTAAAGTAGACTATTTTATAGATTTTAAATTCGAATTGTTGAAAATACAAACATGAAAAATTATAGAATAAATTGTTTGTTTTGATGCAAAATTTGAGTACGACACTTGATTACTGTTACTTTTAAAAAAATGCTGATGAATTTATTAACTATCTTTGGTAAGCTCCAGTGTTCTCTCATACGCCAATATCCTGTGAGGAAGATAATGGTACACATTTTCCACTAAATTTCTTGGAATTGCGTTCCAAGCTGCCGTTACAGCAACACAAAGTTGTTTTTCTGTATCAAACGACTTTCTTTCTTCATAAATATTCTTAAACCAGCCATCCTCAGATATTTTCGATTATGTTCAAGTCAAGTGAAATGGCAGGCCATGGAAAAACATGAATATTCTAGTCCCCAAGCCTGGTGGTAACAATCCTGGAGGTGTAGAGTAGAGCATCGTCATTTCGTCATGCTGAAAAATCCCTTGATCTTCTCTAAATAACACGTCAATTTTAATTTGTTGCTGCTGGATAAGAGTTAATCATTTTTGCGCCGTTCGTTTGTCTTCGAAGACGACTAGATCTACTGGTTACGGTTGGAAATCATAACACCACCACCTCCAAACTTTTTCTTCTTCCGGAAATCATGAAAATAAGATTGAAACCCATCTGGTCATCACTGACACATCTTTCCGTTGGTCGGTCAAATTTATATGACGATGAGGAAACTGTAACATGGCTTCCAGGTGTTGTGGTAACAACTGTGAGTTATGTTTAAAGGAACGGTAGACGATAGCTTACATCTAACGCCAAGAGCTTTAACTGAGAACTGAAGATAAAACACTAAACTACTAACCTCATCAAGGTTACAAGGTGTGCAGTTTAATACAATGGGACATTTGAATTATTATAATATCATTTGCGTTTGTGAATGTGGGCACTTCGTGATTATTTTTCGAAAAGTTCGAATACTTGCGTCTTTCTAACTCGTTGGGCAATTTTTCTTGTTGTCCCGCTAGAATTGGACGCTTTCCTTAGAATAGCATGACGTTCCTTTACTATTGTAGCCGTTGCAGTTCGACCTCTTCGATTTTTACCACAATTATCTATATTTTTTAGGTAATCATTAACAATCCAAGAACTTATTCCAATTTTTCATGGTATTTGACGATTTGAAAGGTTATCAAGCCTTTAAGCTGCTATTTTTCCATTTCTTGAGCAGGCAAAGTTTGTTCACGGCTCATTATTATAGGTGATTCAAAAAAAGATTTACCAAAGAGGGTCAAGGAAGAAAAACATAGACATACGCTGTATGTGTTGTATTAATTCAGAAAGCAAGTAATTTTAATTAGTACAACTGTCACTTTAAGCCAACTTAATTTGACAATTCCCAAGCCAATTTTCAAACAAGTGTTGTATATTTTGTGTAATGGTTTTTACTGATCATCAATTACGGCGCATGCTAGAAATGTGGTTTAGGAACGTGGAACGGTAAAAAAACAATTGTGACTGAGTTTACTCTGACAGTATGTTACAGGACAAAAACGACTTTTACAACTTGAATGCTGATCTGTCACAATGAGAATTAAACTTTAATGCACAAACACGGTTTATGCCAGTCGAGACAATCGTCACTTAATCGGGAATTGACTAAATTGGTCGTTACGTTCCTCCAAAAACTCAACAAAGCAAAGCTTACCCTAATTACGCATCAACTGTCCTGCAACAGAGAGATGACCGACTAAATCTCAGGGGCAAGGGGTGGTTCGAATCAACACGACGTAATTTAGAGCGAGAAGCTGTCACAATAGGGGTTGGTTGTAATTAAGATTCAAAGGGGTAGGCGCTACGAGTTTTATTGATAGGGTAGAAAAATTCCTCAACAGCCCGTGTAGAAAGTCGAAATCCAAAGGCCGTTGCTCCGCTTCGGCGTCTCAGTTCGCTTGAACCTACCTTTCGTTGGTTGTTCTTGCCTTCGACAAGAAACTTCACACATAAGTCACACCGAAGTAACAACTAACATAAATAAATAAACACATGCAAACAGCATAAATAAAAAGACACCGACATTAAAATGGAATTTGCATCTATTAAATATTTAAGTGTGTATGTATAAGTTTGACACAAAACATTGGAACATGTGTGTATATGCTTAACACATCTAATATTAAAAGGGGGTTATTATTTGTAACTTAATTAACGACAGGAGAAAGGGATTCAAACAAGGCTCACCCGTTAAAGGGGGCGATAGTAAAGCTTAAATTATTTGAGTTCACAGCTGGCCGATGTGAGAAGGCCAGTCTACGTTCGTCGCACTATTTTTAGCATCAAATAAAGGGCGCGCACACATGTTTTTGACTGAGCTTGCGCAACCATTGAAAATAAGTAGAATCCTAATTTAAATAGGTATGTCCTATGAGGTAGATATGTCATTTTCTGGTAAATTATTATATTCTTATGCTTATTTGTATTTAAATTGTACTATAGGCTTATATCCAAGACAGGAGGAAACATTAACGAACGAAATGTTCCTGACGCCAAATCAGGAAAGAAGTCAAAATCAAGTCATTGATTGGTTTAAAATATTTCCAATTGGAGTCGCATTTGATGCTAAAAAACATAAACATCCAACTATCCAATACGATCATCTACAGTGCCAACTTTAGTGCAAGCTGGCTTTGGGGAATACCAACTATATAGCGAAAATTACTGGTTACAGCAATGTAATAGTATTTAACATTACAAGCCAGGTAAAACAGGTTTTACTGGCGATAGGATTGGGATGACTGGCGAGCCGTTAGGCGAGCCTGTCATATCCTTGAGCCAGTAAAAATGGTTACCTGGCGTGTATTGTTGAATGTTTTATTTGTTCCTCACTTGTAAATAACTAGAAATTCACTATTTATTCAAAATGTCAAACTGACAAGCAACTAAATTAATCAATATGACACATACTAAGGAAGACAACTCTGGCTTTGCACGCTATCATTTATCTATGAGCACGCTTGTAAAATATAACTGGCTAGCCAGTAAAACATTTACTGGCTAGCCAGTTAAGAAACATTTTCAAGGTGAATACAGTGACTTGATAAATTGATGTTTACAAGTGAGAAACAAATAAATTCTATTTATAGTTATCCAATTACGAAAAACTATAATAAGTTATTTATGGTACAAGTGTGTTATATTACAAATAATTCTCGAGTGCATTATTTGTAATAACACACGTGCCATACAACATTTTATCCAACAACTCAATAAATACCAAAAAGCATACAGTTGCGAAAAGTCAAAGGGACAAATTAATTGAGAGTGAGCTACTGGAGTGAGTTAAGTACGTATAAGTCACGTCTGGGTTGGTTATTATAACCCACGGCATTAAGGATAACGTGGGTTATAATGTAAACAAGCTAAATAACGCACGGTGTCAAAGGCAACGTGGGTAATGATGTAAACAAGCTAGTAATAGCCCAGATTGCTTGTTTAAAACGAACTAGTAAAACACCATATTACTATTGAGTATTGGATAAATACTGCAAGTACTGTAGCCTCTACTTTTACTGTTTTTGCCAGTTGCGTTGTTCTTTTTGAAGAACATGAGCAAAAAAGTATTTCTGAAGGAGCTCTTCGTTACATTAATGATAGCGTTGTTTAATTATTATAACAATGATGTACTATATATTTTTTGCAGTCTCGCCTTTAAAGTTGACACTACACATCTGAATCAATGTCAAAAGTTGACGTTTATAAAATTTTAACAAAAGCAGTCGTATTGAAGGCACAATGCCCGCATCCAACGTATGAAGAACCGTATCCAAGGTGTATTAAAATTTCATGATAAGCATCTTTAGTCATGGCTAAGTTGATATTGTATTATGTCAAAAACTATTTTTCAATCTATCAAAAATTAATATCGTGTTGCAAAATTTTAATTACTTCAAAATGTGTATAATTGTTTGCAAAAAGTACGTACGTTTTTCAACGTAAATTTGTGCCTCTTCCGCGGTTTGAACATGGGACCGCTGATCGCTGTGATTACTACTCTGCCACTCTAACCACTAGGCCACCAGGCCCTGGTGAGTAGCAATGAATAATTCTAACACATTTGTTGTTGTCCTAATTAAAAAATCTGCCAATATCCATCAAGGCACTTTAGGCTATTTCAAGAACATAATAATTTTATTTTACTCGATATTTATTTATTGTTTAAGTAAGAAGCAACTGGACACAAAGCTTTGTATGCAACTCGTACATAATCTGACTATATTGACTTGTCTTATTTATTTGCCTTGCTCGCAAAGCCCGCTCAGCTATAAAATAGACTCATCCAATAGACTTACATTATGTATTTTTTATTTTTATGTTTTGTATATTTGGGGGTTACATCCCGAGTGCACCAAGTTTTATCGATTAAACTGTCTACGTACCATAATTTTAAAAATTTTGCTTGCTGATTTCATGCCTTACTTGGCTTTCATTTTGTTCTTATACTTTTTGAGCTTCTCTGGTAATTTCAGTGTCATTGAATCTACGGTTTTTTAACCTGTTAGCTAGTTACTTTTGTATTAACATTTTTTCTTAGTGCTAACATACTCAATGTTAGCAACTATTTAACTTGCTCTAATTTTAATTTTTATATTGGTATGTATTAACCAGTATAACGATTTTTATAACGTAGTTTGCTGTTTAATTAATTTTTCTTCTCCAATGTGGTGTGTTTTTTGCATTTTATTCCTACCTCGTCTTCAACGTTTAAACTTAACCTCATTTTAACCTACAAATTTAACACTTGCTTCTACTACCAGTAAGTGAATTTCTTTATTATATACATTATTGTTAACCATATGCCTCTGGAGATGATCATTATGGCCCGAAGATGAAACCAGTTTGGTTTCGAAACATGTTGCCACTTTAAATAAATATACGTGGAGAAGACTATTGAGTTTTATTGCTTCGTATCAAGACATGATGGATCACCTTAGTATTAGCAAAACACTTGAGTGTATAATAATGTTATAAATGTCGAGACCGTAGATCTTTACCGAAGTATTTACTTTCGACCTCGACCATTTTTACAATTTTTGTCGCAACCGCTCAATCAATCGCGACTAACCCAAAATGATATTAAAATATCGCGTTAAACTATATACTTTTGTGAACACAGAAGCTGCTTTGAGATTAAAGAAAAGTTGGAAAATTAATAAATCCGAAGTTCTTGTGCAAATGAAATGGTTTCTATTGTGAGAATAGAAATAATTTGATGAAGTTCTACAACGAGTTTCTGGAGCAGAACCTACCAGTAAGATATCCAATGCGGCGTTTCACAACGGAGCAGTTCAAAGTCAGGTACCTCTGAAAAGTCGGAAAAGGTCAGTGAACGTTTTGTTGAGATTTCAATGTGTTTTAAATTAGGATTGATTTCGCATGATTAGAAAGAACTGTCTATTTACATTTAATAACTGTTTATAGAGTAAGGGAGTCAATTTATTTTCTAAATTGAAAACTAAATTAAGTACTTGATAGTTTGTTTACATTTTGAAATTAACATTTTGGGTTTATTTAGATGATTTGTATTTTTAATAACTAATGTAAAATTTGAAATATTTGGATTAAGATATTAAATTTTAATTTTGAAGTTTATTTGATTTTTTAATGTCAAGTCAAACGAAATAACTATTCGGTTTTGAAACGTTAAAAAGAAATATTTTTGAAGGTGCTTGAATTGAATACAAATTTATATTAAATAATATTATTATCCTTGTTATAGTTATTGTCTACAAAAGCAGAAGTTCATTTAAGGAAGAAATGTTAATATAAACATACCCATTTGTCTGAGAATAATGTTTTCCCATTGCTTTGAGATGTAGCTAGTCGTGGTTGGAATTAATTTCATATTGACATAAGGTAAATGTCAAAGCATCAATTGTAATAAAAGTCAATGTGATAGGTTTATACGTTTCATATGATTTACGAAACAGTAACTAACTGAAGTAAGTTCATTTTGTAAAAAAAGTAAGTCAAGTTACTATATTAATATAATATCAATATAATTTGTCATATACACCAAAAGCAGGGTATATTACAAAATGGCGCCCAACGTGGGGCCGATAAAGTGTCATTTACTATTATTTGTTAGATTACAAGTAGTAGTCAAGAAAGAGAACCTTAATTAACAGGCAGATAAATAATAAAATTAAATATTGGAGAAGTAGTTGATGATTTTAAGATCACGTCTTAGAAAAACAGCTTGCAAAAATGGAACGGACAAGGTTAGAACAGGGTGATAATGTAGTAAATGTTGATTCAAGTCAAATACAAGCGGTTAGTACTGGAACTGGAAGTGATTCTGACACACGATAGAAATTATGCAATAAATGATGACCCAAATTAACAAAACAGATGCAAATAAC
>CALNHX010006042.1:0-96397 GCA_940337035.1 Agriotes lineatus | reverse complement strand
GATTACTTCTTGGTGAGGTGCCTGTTCAGTGATTGGATATCTGGCTTGCGTTTCTCCTTCGTTATTCCCGGCTGGGATTTCTTCAAGAATTTCTTGTGAGTTAGGGAGGTTAGGGTTTGGGTTATTATGATTCGTAATATCTTTATAGGACATTTTTGCAGTCGACAACCAGTTTAGAAAATGCTAAATATGCTCTTTGACCCTTGCCTTTGGCCGCCGCTAAAAACGTTTTCAGTTTGCTTCCTTGGGCTTTAGCATTTTGTGAGAAATCTTCTGAGACCGCTTTGACGTTTTCTTTTAATTGTTTTGCATTTTTTAATATGTAATCCTTCATCTTGAAGTTGCTGAACTTTACAATAACTGGTCGTTTGCTTAACTTAGAAGCTCCTAACCTGTGCCCACATTCAATATCTATACTACTGGACTTTATTCCATAGTGTTTCAGTGAAATCTCTTCTGTTTTGTCCAGTTGTCATTATCCACTTCTTCTAATTCGCAGTTCGTATTTGTTTTTGGTTGTTTTAGTTCCCAGTTCCTCTTTTAATATATTCGTTACAACGTATTTATCGGCGTTGCAGTCCGTCACAGAGTTTAAATCTAAATCTTTGTCTATTTAAAAAAAAATCCATGCTGGTTCAATTTTGACCCGGTTTCCGCAGTCCGAGGGTTAATGTTAAACTGTGAAACAGTAACAAACGACTGGTTGATAAAACAATATAGTAAGTTATTGGATTCTTCAACTCAGTTCAAAAGAAAACTCCTTTTAGCTGTAGCTAGTAGACAAATGTTTGATTTTATCCGATTACAGTTGGACGTTTTTACGAGAACTTGACGAGGCACACTATCACTGATAAAATGGCGAGTTCCCAGAACAAGTCTTTTATCTGACAATTTGTTGAGTCACTTTACCGATTGGAAATCAAATATGAGATTAAGAATGCAACTTTAATCTGGGTAAAATCAAAACTTCGAGTGTATTTTGATATTAGAATTTAACGAATAGGTAATTGCAATCTTATTGTCATGACGACTTTTTAATCCTCTTGCAAAGGTAAGCTAACTTTATTCGCTGTCAAAGTCACAAAAATATGTCGGCTTATGGGAATTTTTACACATGAGTTTCATTATCCCAGCCAATATTTCGGAAAGCTATATTCCTGTGTCAAGGCAACTACAATAAATCAATAAAGTTTATAGTTGTAGAGAATTACATAGAAAAATATTTTACTTACAGGAAAAATGAGGTTAGTACTTCATAATTGGCAATACAGAACTAAAACAAGCATATCTAATTTGGTCCATCAGGTTTAAAGTTAAACATTGAACATCTAAATGGAAATATTACATTTGTCAGCTATAGAAAACCTTTACTGACACCTTAATACCTGCTTCTGATAATTAATCGTGAAACATAAAAATTGTTATTTATATGTTCAAAGGTTATTGACCATTTCTCTAATAATAATAAACTTTATTTAGTTATACACTATTTTAAGGTTTACAATTGTCTACATATTTACTAACTTCTAACTTATCTTAACAAAAATTCTGAGGTTTCTTTTAAACTCATAAATATTTTTAGTTCCACAAAATTTTCAGAAAGAGACCAACAATTTAACAACCATAGCTGTAAATAATGATTACGATGGAAACATTATTGGCAAATTAATTTACATTAAATGAAGAAGTGTCGGTCTATTTGCGCCCAGCTCATTTGCGCCCACCCCAATTTTCGGCTCATTTGCGCCCCAGAAGGATGTCAATGGTAATTAAGGCCTCATTTGCGTCTATGCTAGCAACTCATTAGTCATCAGGACACCCGAACTTGGCCGACTACTGCGGCGGTCTCCTACCTGCAAATTAGTTATTACAAAAACACTAAATTTAACAATTTGTCACTTAGCTGCCCTAACTTCTATGCGTTTCTGATGGTACTGTTCGTGTTTATTTGAGATTTATTTTAAAAGTTTAGTAAGAGTTGTTACACTGGTGTCGAATTTATTGATTAATAATTGAGATTATTGTACATATTAGAGCATTTTATCAGCGTATCAGTGACACCTAGTTTTGAACATAACGTTATAGGAATTAAACAATATACTAACTAAACTAACTAACTTTTTATACTCGTATTTTATACAGGGTCGGTAAAAAGTACAGATACAGCTAAATATTTTTAGAACGGTTTAGCAGAGCTCGTTAAAATGTGGGACACAGTTAGAAGTGTTTAAATTCTATCATCTGAGATTTTTTTAATTTTCTACCATGATTTATTTTGAAGATACAAGGCCAACTTGATTTTTTTTAAATGACATGGAGGGTCAAATTTAATATTTTTGAAAAGATGATGTTTTTCCGAATTCAGTAATGTAACACATGCCCACCTTTGTTTTTATTAAAAGCTAAAAAATGCAAAGTTTGCGTTGACAATGCAATCTGTCACTTCCATATTAGCAAAAAAATATATAGGTGAATGTGTAGAATGTTTTCGTTTGACTCGGATTTGGTTCCTCAGATTGACACCAAACTACTGTAATTACCGATGTTAACCCAATTTTCACCAAAAATCGTTTGGGTCCTAATTTAGACCTGATCAGATTTTGGAAGTAATTAAAAAACTGTAAGGCCAATAACAGTAGCGTCTAAAATCTAAAACAATCATATAGATAGTTAGGTCTTTTATTAAAAAGTGAACCAAACATTCTTGGGACGCTGTATTGTCTGTTAGGAATAATAGCGCCTTTAAAGCTTCTAATCGTCTTGCCAGATCCAATCAACAAGAATCGAGGATTTAATAATAATATTGTCTTTATTCTACCAAATAAACTGTACATTATTTGTATACTAAATGAAACACAGGCGAAGGTCAGCTTGAGAATAATTTTGTTAATATATAAGATATTGTAATTAAATGAAATACACTTTCGACATAACGGCCGTATCCGCTTGAATAAAATAGAGGGACCTTAGTTGACAACAACTATTAAAAAAAGTTATAAATGGTACAACCTTTGTTAAGATAGCAACTTATCCGCCCTGTCCTCTACTAAGTAACTCCCTCATTTATTTTCTAAAAGTGGATGGAGAACTATATAAAATACGAGTATAAAAAGTTAGTTGGTATATTGTTTAATTCCAATAACGTTATGTTGAAAAACTAAGTGTTACTGACACACTGATAAAATGCGCTAATCTGTACAATAATTTGAATTATTAATCAACACATTTGACACCAGTTTAACAACTCTTACTAAAGTTTTAAAATAAATCTCAGATAAACACAAACATTAAAGTACCAACAGAAACACGTAGAAGTTAGGGCAGCTAAGCGAAAAATTGTTAAATTAGTGTTTTTGTAACAACTAATTTGCAGGTAGGAGACCACAGCACTAATCGGCCACGTTTGGGTGTCCTGATGAGTTGCAAGCGTAGACGCAAATTTATATTCTTCTGGGGCGCAAATGGGCCGAAAATGGCGGTGGGCGCAAATGAGCCGGGCGCGAGTAGGTCTATATCGAAGGAGAATTTTGACTGATACATTTTATGATGCAGATTAAGGTAAGAATTCAGACAAAACAAATTGGTACCGTATTACGTATTGTAAAATAATTAGCAGGAGAATTAGTAGTCCACTTAGTAAACTGAAAATAAATACTCTTCTAGTGAGTACCTTATTGATAAAACACATACGATAGACAGAAAATTTGAATAAATCGGGGATTTATGAAATAAAATCTGATTTTTTTCTACCTATAACAGTGTGAGAGGTACACAAAAGTTCGTATACAAGAACATCAACAGGCAGTAATAAATAACAAAAAATACAGGTTTTGCAGAACATTCTATAGATACAGGACATTTGTTCAACCCAATAGAGGTGAATGTGTTACACAACGTTAACAAAGAATAATGGAGGTACTGGAAATAAAAAAAGTAATATCGACGAATAAATGTACCTATAACCAATACACAAATCGACTTTTGGACACAGTAGCAGCAACTAAACTTTGTTCTATGTTTGTAACGTTTAACTTTTAATTTAGTTTGGACAAGAAACTCTTTGAGAATGGTCAAGTGTTTTATTAAATTAAAAACTTGACTAAAACGCCTCCTAATATTTTGCATGAATGTAGTACAATATAAAATACTTATCTTTAAATACTATAAAAAAAAATTGTAAAATCCTGATTTGGTGGAAAATTTTTGAAATTATTTTCAGAATTGGCATAAAAAATATGTAATGTATCCGTATTAGCGTAAAAGAAAAACAATCTATGTTGACATATAAATTAAAGTTTGGGGACACTTGAAATTTATAGTTTTCCATGTATACTTTTGGATGTAAACCTTCAGTTTGTGACGAAATATGTTTTAAAGTATTTTAATAACTGCATTTAAAAAATATCTGAAATTATCTATTCTGCAAATATGATATCCAACGTAATTTACCAGTAATTGCGTATAGTTATTATTTATTTTATATTTTATTGATATTCATATTTTCATCAATAACTTTAATTTCAAAATAATAATCCACCGTGCCTAAACAGTTTCTGCTTACATTTCTACTAAAAAAAAAAAATAATTGCATCGCAACAACCAATTGCAAACATAGCATTTTGATAGTTTTCCTTCTGATGCATTAGACACTGGCTCAACTGTAAAAATATATTTGCAGTTAGTGCTGGGCATATACGAGGAAGCCGCATCAATTTATTATCCTCAACATGGAATCACTTTGCTATTTTTTAATACTTAATTACCTAAAATGTCTATAAGTGTAGAAGTTGCTTAATGCTTAAAATCAACATTAGTTTTCCTAGCTTCTACACCATTTCATAAAACTAAGCAAAGTTTGCTTAAGGCCGAATGTAGTTAAATAATAAAAAGATTATAATGTTTCGATATAGATATTATAATATATGTATTTTGATAAATACAGGGTGTCAGGAAAGTCAACCGTGTAACTTCTGGAAATTCTAGGGGACGCTATATGAAGTCGAAAAGTCCTAATCCATTTTTGGCTTGGAAGCATAATTTTTTTTGTCAATTAATGTCAATGTAATAAATAATTGCGTGTTTGACTTTTGTAGTAAAAATATACACCGTGCAGGAGTATGCTGATATGTTTTTCGTGTATGGTGTTCTGGTGATGTTAGGCCTGTGAGTACGCCGATATTTTGTTCGCATTGTTGGATTTAAAATTATCAAACTCCGTTTTAAAAGTGTTCTAAAAGCTAAGAAATTGTGTATGTAGACGGCATATGTCACAATTGTTTCCCAGCCTATCTCAAGACACTGCAGCAAGCCTCCAATTTAAGGCAAAGTACAGCAGTTCTCAACTTTTTCTTTTTAATTTTCAACATTCGGTTTTACGAAAACTATGTTTCTAAGCCAAAAATGGATTAGGACTTTTCGACTCCATATAGCGTCCCCCAGCATCTCCAGAAGTGACACGGTTGACTTTCCTGACACCCTGTATACACATGACGTGCATTTTCCATTTAACAAGAACAATTGGATATTATTACAGTATGATCCAATACTTTTGTTTATATCCGTAAAAAATACATTACCAATGTCAATTCCACAGCCCTTTGGCTCTAGAGGATAAAATTATTCAATCATATGGTGTACATCTTTACGTTTAGTTGTTGAAGAAAAATGACATTAACTGTAAACCGTTAGTGTATTTATGGTTTCTATAACGGCCCATTGTAGTCCATTTACATCAATATTCGGAAATAAACACTAACGTTAAAATTTGAAAAAAAATCCTATATAAACTTTTAGTTGCGTCATTATGCATTGCGTCATATGGGTAATTGTTCGCGGAATATGCAGCACTCCAACGCCATAAATGTTTAATTGCTCATTCAACTGTTCTGAGCTGCTGCCGCAAAATTTTAGTTTTATGTGTCATTTGCAGCCGTATAAAGTCACTAATTCGATTTTGAACTTGAACTGCAGTGGTTTTATTGCGCGTCAGAACTTGAACTTTTACTAAGCGATTGGAATTGATACACGCCTCTCCTAAATTTTAAAATCTGTAGGACGCTTAATTATTTTTGTACTACTACTTTTACGTCCTGGTACTTAATGGTATGTGATCATTTCAATGCTCAAATGTTAAATAATTATTTTCTACGATCGTGTCAAAATGACAATTTTTTGCACTGTTTCTAGTGTCAAAAGCGACGTTTGTAGCACTCTTAATATTAGCGCCCAAAATACGTCTTATTCGCACGTTGCCGTTGGAGGAGTGTTGTAATAATTTATTAAAACACGCTCTGCGGTAAATTTTAATGTCAACATAACCTAGAATATGTAACACAATATGACGGAAGAAGTGTCACCCAACTAAGCTTTTATATTTCTGTTACGATCGTAGAAAAGATAGCGCATGATACACGTGTAAAAGAGCCATTAAAGCACTAGCGACGTTAAAAGCACTCCGCTAGCGCGCCGTGCTCTTAAACTGGTCGCACGTGCTTTAAAGGCGTACTTATACACTTGTATCATAATATACTATTTTGCTTGCATGAGTATTATTATTCATCTAGCGTAATGGACATGAGAAGTTGTTAAGCCATTCACAGGACCCATCTTTTCCTGGAAAATATAGAAGTAACCTCAGGTGTTTTCAATGAAAAGCTGGTACGGTTCTTTTTTTACATAACTTTTATTGAAAGGTAAATGTTAAATTAAGGCTATTAAATAAAACAGAGCCTTAGTCGTTCTTAATTAAAAAGCTTCTCCATTTACTGGGTGGCCATAAATGGTTGTGAGTTGTGACTTTTTTCTTAGGTTGGCACTATTTATGTTGGTGGCACTGTAAGTCTATGTCAAATTCGAGGTTAGCAGGTTAGGTTTTGCGGCAGGCTGTGTCAAACCTGACGGAAAACCTAACCTGCTAACCTCGAACTTGACATAGACTTACAGTGCCACCAACATAAACAGTGCCAACCTAAGAAAAAAAATCACAACCATTAATAGTCACCCGGTACTTTTCTGGTTAATAAAAGTATTGCTTGTGTTTTTTGAAAATTAGTATAAATTGCCTTTTCAAACTCTACTGCAGTTTGTTGGAAATTTACTGCAAACTACTAAAAATTTCTTGTAAAATTGCTGAAAAAATTTCAAAATGTTATTGCAAATTTACAAATTTGTTACCACATTCTTAAAAATTTATTTTAAATTTTACTAAAAATATACTGCTTTGTTTCCTGAAAATTCCTTGAAATGTTTTTGCAAAGTTGCTGAAACTATTACTGAAGCTTTACTGAAATTCACCGCAAGCTTTCTGAAACTTTTCCAAAGTTTTATTTGGAATTGTTGTAAATTCATGGATTACTTACTGCAGACTTGCTAATGGGCGTTTAAAATCAATCCTTGCTTTATGATTCATTAAAAGGAAAATTCAGTTTTTATTACAGCTCTACTAGAAACACTGAGATAATCGAGCAAAATAATGTTTTCTAGTTTATACCTATAACAATCTCATAAAAACCGACCAAATACGAGATAAGCTGTTTTGCTGGCTATTTACTCAGCCAGTTCTTCGGAAAAGGGTTGGGAGCGGATGCGCACCAGGCGCCATGTTCGTCATACACGTGCACGATGGCGATAAGATAAATCGATTTATTTGAAAATTAAACCATCGATTAACAAAAATACCGATAAAGTGCCTGGCCCACAAAAACATCTTGTTATGATATGAACCATTCCCAACTACGTACATATGTGGTTGGAGAGCTCGCGAAACTGCGAACCGTCGCGTCGCCTCGACGCGCTGGAAATGCATTTCAAATAATAGAATGGTAGCTTATCGAACGCAGGTGCATTTAATATCGCCGACCTTGGTGATCTGATAGAGCAATATCAAGGCCAGCGGTTCTTATTAACTTTAATAATCGTTTACGTACTTGCTTATTGTGTTTTACAGCTTGATTTTGTTCACGGATTTATTTAATGCGCTATAAAGCAGTGCCTGTCGATCGTTGGCTGATGGTTAGAAATGCGTTTGTCGGAAGGACGTACGAACTTCTTGTCGTAGGAGGTTTTACATCACCGCCGCCCCCGACGCTGCAACCGGGTGGGTGGTTTCGCACCACACCCTCAGTTTTGAAATCTATCGTTACGGTCCGTGGATTAATCGAATTAAATTTCGGTTTTCTTTAAAATCGGTGATTAACCAATGACAAAGACATATAATCTAAGTTGGGCTGTCAGCCTTGAGGTGGCTATTTATGAATGCTTTTTTACAAATTTGTGTTGTTTTCCCAATGCCAAGTTGATGTTTCGCTTACTATATTTTTAAATCCATGTGCTGCGATGGAGTAGATAGTTCCTATTTTCTTGTGTAGGTGCACACTAGATATGTATAATTTGACAATTTGACCAATAGCAATTTACGTAATTTATACAAATTTATCAAAGTTTCTGTTAAATTATAGTAATTTACGATGCAAGTAACGTTATCAAGCTTTTTACATTACGAGAGAATAGTTTCAATGAACGAGCGACGTTAGGAGCGAGTTCTTTAAAATTCTCGAGTAATGTAGAAAGCAGATAACGTTACGTATATCGTAACACGGTTTATTTTATCCTAAAATACTAATCTTTTTAAAAAATAGGCAAAATGGTTATTAATGACAACTACAACAGCGAGTGGTGGTATCATTAGTAAGATAAAAACTCAATACTGTATTGTTGGTAGCACTGTCAGGTTATGTTAAATTTGAGATTTTCAGGTTAAGTTTTGCGTCAGTTTGTGTCAAATAACAAAGAAAACGTAACCTACTAACATTGAATTTGACATAGACTGACAATACACTTCAGTGCTGTCAACATGTGATTAAATGCTAATAAAGTATCGTTATGTTATTTTTCTTAACAACACTAGTGCTGTTAAATGCATCTTAACACAACTCGTTGCTAAGGAGTTATTGTCATAATAACATAATAGGATAAAATAAAAATATTTTCGATTTACTACTTGATCGAATCGGTATTTATTTTATAATCTGCACTAATATCACAAAATTAAAGACTGTTGAACTTGTATAAACACTTTCTAAAGCCAGGTTGTCTTAATTTTATATTAGGTTACGTTATATTTATACTAGCAAAACAGTTTACAAAATAGTAATTTACGATACAAGTGCATAAAGCTACTCTTTAGTCACGAGTGGGGTCGAGTTAAAACGCGAATGAACGAGCGTTTTAAGCCCCGCGAGTGACTAAAGATGCTTTACGCATTTGTAACGTACAATATTTTAACTACGATAGAATCTAGAAAATACGATAAATATAAAAAACATTTTTTAATATAACTTAGGATTACCAGCAGTGATTGCCGCGAATGAAATTCTAGGACGAAAAATTATAAATATTAAGAAAAATACCGTGTTTTGTGAAAATTGCACAGGAATATGAAAGTTATAAACAGACAAGAAATAAAGTGAACTCAATAATAGAAATAAAGCAGAATTGCTGGGAGAAGTTTTCGAAGTAAATGAGACATGATTTATATGCAACACAAAAACATACTTGGCGAGTTATTCGAACTCAAATGACGAAAAGAGCATGTTGAAACTCAAAAGATAGGAGTAAACGAATGGGAAGAGTACTTCACTACGCTATTTGCAAACGCGGGGGAAAAAAGCCAATAGCATGAAAAGAAGAGGAAGCGAATAATGATAATGTCGAACTAACAAAAGAAGAAGTGCAGGATACTGTAAAAAAACTAAGAAACAAAAAATTACCCGTAGACGAAGGAATAAATTAATCAAATATGGAGAACACCTAATAGAAGAAATCAAAAGTCTATTACAAAAAATAATAATTACACAATCAATACTAGGCGAATGGAGGACGAGCATATTGATTTCTATTTTGAACAAAATGCGATTAAAATCTCTAGAAAACTACAGAGGAATAAAACTACTCCGTACAACACTAAAATTTATAACAAGAATAATCACCAATAGACTAAATAATATACTCATACTGGGAGACGAACAATAGGGATTCCGAAATAGAAGCTCTTGCGCAGATGCAATCTTGAAAATACGAAAATTAATTTAAAAATCGTTATAATACAATAAACCAGCATATCTGTGCTTTGTGGATATGTCAAAAACATTTGACCGAATACAACTACACGATATGTAACATTACTTATTCAGAGGAGAGTACCATCTCAAATAATCAAAACTATTTATACAATCGGCCAAGTTAAGATCAAATGCCCAGAGGGCTTTCCCAACCGATAGCAGTCGAAAAGAAAATAAGACAAGGCGACTTTTTGAGCCCGAAATTATTTCATTTAATGATGGACGAAACCTAAAATCCCTAAGAAATATGAATGGATACAGAATGGGGAGAAACAATATAAATGCCGTAAGTTATGGAGATGACGTGATATTGGTAGCAGAAAATGAAAACAGCCTACAGAGACTGCTCTTTGAATTTAATTTAGCCTGCAAGGAATTTAACAACAAAATCTTAACTGAGAAAACGAAAGCTACGACAATAGCCACAGAACCAAGACGATGCAAATTGATTAATGACAACGAAGCAATTGAACAATCTCGAAGTTAAACTATTTAGCTATGGTGATTCAAATAAGGAAATTGATCGACAAATTATAAAAGCAGATAGAGTAGCGGGTTGTCTGAATCAAACTATCTGGAGTTTTAAATATCTAAAACCAGACACAAAGGTGAAAACTAAACAAAAGATGCAAGTGGCTGAAATGATAACGCTGCGAAAAATTACTGGCAATACCCGACTGGGCAGAGCAAGGAATATTATCATTCGTGAATCAACTAAAGTACCACACATAACAGTTTGGATTAGTGGAAGAAAAAGAGAGTAGAACGAACATATCGAGGATGAATGAAACAAGACCCGTGAAAATTGCTCGAGACAATCGACCACTAAAGTAAGAAGCTTAGGAAGTCCCTACAAAAGATGGCGAGAGGAAATAATTTGAATGTAACAATTAACTGTCGTAATCTAGACAGAACAGGCTCATAGCCTAATAGAAAGTGAAAAACTGAGTTATGTGCCTCGTGCGCATAACACGGGTTAACAAATTACATCCTTGATTTCACCAAGTATCAAGCTATTCAAAATACGCATTTCAACGAAAGCGCAGTATCTCTAAAACCTCAGGCATTCCGAGGCATATCAGCAGGAACGTGCCCAACCCTTATGAATACAAAGGATACCACGCAAGAAGCTGTATAGTTACGTTATTTGCGAGATGTAATAGATCCAGCTCGATGCCACGTAAACGTAAACCCTCATAGATTACTTACAAAGGTGAGTCCGTGTTCCGACAGCATCGCAAATTAGCCACCTGCGGACCCAAGGCCAGCAATGATCATTGCCGTAACTGGCCGGGAAGTCCGCAATAAAGACTGAATTCCGGGCCCTAGCTTTCTCGACACAGGACAATAGCTCCTTATACCTCAAGAATGCTTCGAATTCCTTCAGACGGCCGTTATATCATAAACCTCTTCTACTTGCGTAAACGGGGGCTATATAACTTGGAGACGGCCTGCCGCCAGAATTATTGTGCATTTAGACATTGAGTATTAAAGAACTTGGCCAGGTTCCAATTCATTCGCCCGCTTACGCATTTCGGCAATTTTTAGCACTCTGCACTTGTGGTTCCAAGATCGGCTTTGAACACTTCTAACTCGTGGTCTGGCCTTAGCATTCTCCCGTGATTAGTAAAGTATTATATACGCGTACTCTATATTGTTGTCGTAGTTGTAGAACTGTCATAATATTTTTAAGTAATTGTCATTGCACTAATCAACCATCACAAGTAATAATTTGATAATGCATGAACCTAACCTGACTTGAGAGTAGTTGTTCTCCTAGAGCTAGCAAATGAAAAATAAACTCAAATAGAAATATATAAGGGATATACCTTACATAAACTTATCTAAACAAAAATTGGTTTCAATACAAAAATAATATCATACTGGCTTAGTCTATGATCTACCCGAGCTAATAAAATTAAGTAAACTAAACAGCACAGTAAGGTGTATAGCAATATAAATAACTGTACTAAACTGCTTCTGCTACATATTTATATGTATTCATGTATGTTGATTTATTCTTGTTCTCAAATAAAAATAGGGGTTATTGTTGCCCATTGTGTGCATCATTTGGTATAGCCAGGGTAAATCAACCTCCACATTGGCAACGTAACTTCTGCAGAAGAAAGTATTTAAGAAGTCTGGCGAAATATACATAAAAACATTGCGAAACAATACAAGTAAGTAAGCGAATATCCCAAGTATCACTCGGAAACAGTGGATAAGACCATTTCTAGGACCAACCACCAGAACAAAGATCACAGCTTGATCAAAGGCATTATAAACTTACCGACAGCAAAAATGCAGTTACAAATAACTCAAAATGAGAAAGTGATGGTAAGAACGCCACAAGAAACCTATGAACGAGCTGTATTAAAATTAAACTGGAAGAAATATGAATACCTGAAAACCTACCGCCAGAAAAATGAAAGAGAAACGAAACTGAAAAGACGATATCCAGAAAGTGGTGAGGACTAGTGCTTTAAAGAACACTCCTGCTATTATAGAAAAATTTGGACATGGGTTGAACACACATACATTAATATTAGGGAGGAAAACTCAATATTTGGATGTATCATAAAAAACAAAAAAATCTATAAGCAAATGTTCGAATATAAATCTTTACGGAAATATTAGAAAGGATGGGGGAGGAGGGTTGAATTAGGTTCTTGTCGTTTTAGTGAAAACTGGATATTAAAGTAGCAATTCGCAGATATTTTCTATCAATAGAACGCTAATTTGTGAAGTTTTTAAATACTTTTACGTGTGGTTTTAAGGGGTTGAAACGTCTTAACAACATAAAATTTGTTATAATCAATTTAGTAATTTAATCTGAATTAAAATTTCACAAAGAAGGCATTTTAGTCATTTTAATAATTTAAATTTATTTTCATTGGATTGCACATCGTTTAACGTAAATTACAGATCATGCTAACGATTACACTAAAAAATTTAGGAGATTAATAAGTAGTTTAAAAAGATTTAAAATATAAGTATTTAACTGTCAGGCATAGAGATGTAATTTCTTGCTAGCTAGCAAGTAAAAACTGTGCGATTTAACAAAATGGAACGATCTGCCGTACAACAGAGTGCATAGAAATAGTGAAAATTTACAAATATTGTGAAAATTTCACGGAGACGTGTTATTTCGCGAAAGAGAGACATTAATAATTGATTAATGGCTGCCTAGATCGTACAATCTGACACCATTTAACCATTTCCTTTGGGGCTACGTAAACAACAAAGTCTACGCCAATAATCCGCAAACAATTAAAGCTCCCAAAGACCAATTATGTGAAAACGTGGTTCAGAACAAATGGATGACAATTTGTCGTATTCTACATTATTAATCCTAGGGTTTGTACTTTGAACTAAAATAAAAATAGCAGCACTTCTTTAACAAGAAAGATTTTTTATTAACTTAAAATGGCAACCCTTAATGAAACACCCTATACACAAACGATATTTTTAAAAAAGTTACCTGGACCTGTGCTAAGAATATCAAACATTAAAAGCATAAAATAATATTGTACTAAATATTTAAAATATTTTTAAGGCGATGAAAACCACTATTACAAGATTTAATCATTCAAACCATACGTTTGATTTCTTTTAATGAAATAAAAGTAGTTTTACAGAACACATTTTCATCGGATTAGAAGAATTAAAATCGTTTTCCTATCATATTTTCACCGTTAAATGGAATTTAAATTTATCGTAAAGAGCTAACAATTCTTACAATGGGATTTAATATCATTTTAATTAAATTAAATATTATTTTAATAAGATGCCCAGTCATTTAACTTAATTTAAAAGTTATGCTAGAGAGATTGAAAGTCGATGTTAGTAAATTAATAATTATTTTAACTATATCAAAAATATAAGTCGTTTGAAGGAGATCAAAAGTTATTTTCCAAGATGAAAAAATAAACTGAAAAAGTATTCTGGAACAAGATTTTAAATTATGTAATGGTGCTAAAAGTTGTTTCAACAACATTTAATACTTTTTTCCCGCTGCTGATCATGTAAGTCAGCGATACAGCCTTAGTAACAAAACGTGTAAGTCGGTGATTATATTTGTTTGCTGCTTTTTCTTGACAACGGAACTTAATATTATTATTAAGTTCCTAGGATAAGAAAATTAGCAAAGCAAGATCCAGATTTAGACGTTTTGTTTATAAATTGCAAGTGTTTAATTGACATGTGACACTCACAGGTAACACGAATCACGAAAACTAATCCTGGTGACAGGTGACAAACCAAACGATTTTTTCAAAAATCTAGGAAAATTTCGATAAGCAGCGGGAAAAATATAATAAGATAACTCGGAATGTATCGTTTATTAACATTTTCGGCAGGCAACAAGCCGCGACTTCGTCTTGGCTTGTACTTGACTACCTCAAATGTTAATAGGGCCTTACATTCCTTGTTACTTAAATAGCTATTAACAAGATTACTGATTGATTTAGTAGGATTAAAGGTGTCCCTTTACGGAAATTTAAAGTTGCTGTAAAGTAACAAATGTAATTACAATACGATGTATTAAAATAGAGATCGTGAAGTGAAAATATTGTCTATTGTAGCAAGATTTGAAGCAATATGTGTTAAAAGAACCTTAAACGCATAGTAAAATTGCATAAGAGGTTTCATGTCAGTAAAAGTGATGCTCTGCATTTTGATAATGGAATAATTAACGCTCATTAACATCAAAATATTCTACAAACTAGTTTTCTACCTAACATCGAAACGTTACATGTATTTAGAACACAATATTTCAACAGGATGGTGCATCATATCATGCTGCAGCCCCTCAGCATTCCGTATCTTAACATTTGGAACCTGTGGCCTACAATGAAATGACGCTCGAGAAAAATCCACAACGCACAAATCTCAACCTCACAATTTCTCAGCTTTTGAAGAAACTGTCGGAATTTGAGATTTGTTTGCAATGGTAGAATGTCAGCAATAAAAATTATTAAGGCAAAATAGAACATTACTGCCTATTAACATGTTCAGAATTTCTGTCGCCCAACATATTTTTATCGTCTGTCTTTGCAGTGAAGTTTATTTAGAACGTTTCATATTAAATCAATATCTTAGTTAAGACAGGCGAAATATTAATAAATGCACTATAAAATGTTCCTTTCCGGTAGTTGTTGAATATCATTAACTGGTCCCACCACATGCTGATCGTGGGAATATACGTCTAGTTTTGTTAGCGTCCGGTTAACTATAGTTGAACTTCCGTAACTTAATATGTTGAATATCTTGATTCCTTGGACAATTTCAAGATCCAGAAAACTTGTTTTCGCAATTTGAGACAAAATTGAGAATTATCGGCATCTTTTCTTGATGTCCCATCGAGAAATCGACAATTTCTCAGCTTTCGAATTAAAAATGAGAAAGTGCAACTTAATGGAGATTGTCTTTCGTAAAAATGTACTGAGATTTAATATAAAATAATAAATCGATTTCAGTTTAAGCTGCAATATTTCCGCGGAGAGTCCCATTTTTTATTAAACGTTTCCCATTTTAATTAAAAAAATCGAAGTTCTAAGAACCAAATCCATACATTTATCGTGCAATTGTAGGAGAAACTGAAAAAGAGATGCTTGGAACTATAACTTCCATTTCTAGTTTTGGCGAATCGGAAAAAGAAATTCGAATTTTAAGTAAGCTCTTAGCCTATATTCGGATTTTTTTTTGCATACACAGAACGTTTGTTACGAATTTTTAGCAACTACGCAATGCATTATCGGCAAGTTTGTCATGCGTTTTCAGTCCATGTTTAGCAGGTTTTCATTAAGTTTTCCTCATGTTTGCAAAATTAGTAGTTTACAGCAAATTTTTTATATATTTTTTAGAAATTTCCCAGCGCATTTTCAACTTTAAATATATTTATTGAGAATATTGTATAATCATCTCATCAATTTCCAGAAAGTTTACAAGAACATATTCACTAAAATGCCTACACATTTCTCAGCATTTTAGCGTACAAATTTTCAGAAAGAGTATCTAATTTTGAAAAAACTGTTAAACTTTTTCTGCCATTCTCCTGTACGTTTTAGCAATTTTCATCAAGTGTTTAAAAAATGCATAGCAAGTTTGCTGCAATTTTTCAGAAATATTGCAACAATTCATTCCCTATAAAATTTACAGGGAATTTTTGACAAATTTAGGAAATTTAGCAAGCTTGCAGTCAAGTTTTAAGCAAATTACCAGTTCAGTTTTAAGAAATTCCCTATACAGCAAGTCCAGAACAAATTCTCAGCAACTTTTTTTCAATTTTCAAGTTTTCAAAAGCTGTACAGTAATTCTGTAGCACATTTGCCATAAGCCCGAAGAAGTTTACAAAATATTTTACGAGTTTAAAGTAAATATTATGGTAAGTTTTCAACAGATTTTGATCTCTTTTTTGGGGAATTTGGAACACCTTACCAGCAAATGTGCAATAAGTTTACTTGCAGCTAATTTATTCAAATGTATAAGTAACTGAAGTCGGACTAAATATAGAAATGAATAATTTGCACGCAATGTTTTTGTAACTTTGCCTTTTAATCATGGGCGTTACAAACTTTTTTAAATGTCACTGTCATCAATTTATTTTTATCTAGGACCACTACTAAAAGTAGGCCTTTTAGCGCTAGCTTGTTTCACTAAAAGTGACGTTTTGTAGTTTAGCGTGATTCAAGAAATCAGCTGCTTACTTTAAGCTGTGGTATAAAGTGAAGTGAGGTTATAAAACTACAATTTCGAACTGGAAGTGAAGTTGTAAAGTTATTCAAGTTACTTCTTGCGTTACAGGTAAAGTGTTTTTGAAATAATTAAAGCGTTATGTAATGAATACAGCCAGATGTGTAGTATTAATAATTACCTTTCGTAACTGACCTTGACAGTATTGGCTCCGCAAACATTCGCGCGCGCGCCAAAGCCTACTGTTTACTATGACATAAATTATAAGTGTCGTAGATGCAAACCTTTGTTAAATCGATATTTATGGATTAATAACTGTTGGACTCTATTTTTAATATTAATTAAATAGATGTATTTTTGTAGTTTGCAACGTTTCAGTTAAATTCAAAATGTTCTCACGGTTTTGTGCAGTTTGCCAAAATTATTCATAAGCACGTTCAATGCAGTTCTTAGGTTTATTACTTTATTACTCTAAGAGGCTATGGCACTTTGCACCCCCAATAAAACCTTTGCCGACAGTGCACGTGCTCGTGGGAATCGCAAAATCTTAGGTTTCCACACCAAAAGTGACCGAACGTTTCATTGGCTATTGCAACACCCCCACGGGACTTGCAGATAGCCTACCAAATTTTAACTTAGTTTGTAAGTATTATCACAGAAGCATCTCAACGATAACCATCCAACAACGCAGACGTTACTCTTAAGTGCTATGTGTATATATTATGTGAATATACTCTAAAACTATAAAATCAACACTCTTTAATTTATTCAACTATACCAACATATATTGTGGTGTAAAACGCTACACTGCATCAACAACCCATGTGGTCCTTCGAGCCGGATACAGTTTAAACAATTAATACAACAAATTCGGGCAAAAATTGTGAAGTAAATCCATTCAAGCGACCAACCTCAGAATCGGCAGCGGAAGCGGTCAGCCTACAGCGCACCTAAGGCCCCCCACGAGTTCACGAGGAGTCCACCAAGTCATCTTAACAATATAACCACAGCGGTAAGTCCACAAAACAATCCTTTATTTTGTGTTTACCTCACTTGCCGGATTTGAATCAAAATGAGTTTAACAGATGCCAATGCTTTAGATAAATTAAAACGCCGACGCCTAGTAATAGTTGCAAACTTAGAACGATTTCAAACGTTCATTGCTTCTGTAAGTGAAGATAATGTTTCCTTAGATATCCAAATGCGATATGATGATGCTAAACCTTTAATTAATAAATTTAACGAAATTCAATGCGAAATCGAGGAACTTGTCCCTTTAACCGATCTAACGACCGAAGCCAATGAGCGAGAGCATTTCGAGTTAATTTATTATAAAGCGCTATCTATGGCTAAACAATTAATATCACAAAGCGAAACAATACGTGCTACTTCTGTTGCCAGTTTTAATGCTAACTTTCAGACACCTAAACTTAAGCTACCTGAGTTGAAATTAAACACGTTTGAAGGAAGGCAAACTGATTGGGCAAATTATCGCGATCTTTTCAAATCACTCATTCATTCCAATGAATCACTTTCATTTGTAGACAAATTTCAATATTTAAAAGGTTCATTAATCGGTGATGCTGCTAGAGTAATTAGATCAATTTCTGTCACTGACCAAAATTACACAATTGCTTGGAATAGATTATGCGATAGGTTTGACGACAAAGAGGGCACTATATTAGAGCATATTCAAGGGCTTTTAGATGTTAAATCTCCAAAACGGGAATCAAACAGCATTCGTCAATTTGCAGACGACATATCGAATCACTTAGAATTCATCAAAGTGTTAGACAGCTCAAGCAGTAACCTATTAAATAGAGTATTAATTCTCTTGCTTTCAAAGAAGTTAGACACAGATGCAAAACGCGATTGGGAAAAAGAATCCATCTCAATTGAAATTCCCACACCTGAAGTTTTTTGTAATTTTCTTATAAAACGTGCAAAGCTATCACACAAAATTCAACCTGACACTTCGTCAAAAGAATATTCAAACCAACCCTCCAAAGCTTCTCACAATAAATTCACGAAACAAATCAATTTTAATTGTGCTGCGGGCATAGTAAATCAAAGCTGCTCATATTGTCAAGAAGCTCACAAAATCTATTACTGTCAATCGTTCATCAGTCTACCGGTTGAAGATAGATTCAACTATATTAAAAATTCAAAAAGATGCACTAATTGTTTAAGAGCTAACCACTTTACCAAAGATTGCAAGTCAATTCCATGTCGCACTTGCAATAAGATGCACCACACTCTCCTTCATTTCGGCAACTGAAATTCAAACACATCAACAAACAAATTCAAACTTAACGAACCCAGAAACACATGTAGCAGCATACCATTCTAATTTCAACACCGCTCAAGTCATTTTAGCCACTGCAATCGTTGAAATTAGAAATTCACGCGGAACGTGGTCAAATTGCCGTGCATTATTAGACCCTGGATCGCAATGCAGTATGATCACTAGCAATTTATTCAAAAAGCTTAATCTTCAACCACTAGCGACGAATTCGCTGCTAGTCGGAATTAATCAAGCATCATGCAGGATCAAACACCGGTCCATTGTCACAATTAAATCAAAACACATTAATTTTCAATCAAACATCAGTTGTTTAGTTCTAGACAAAATCACGGAAAATCTTCCAACAGTCTCTTTTAATCGAAATCAATTAAATATCCCAGAAAACATTAAGCTTGCTGACCCAGATTTTAATAAATCATCAGATATAGATGTTTTAATCGGTGCAGATCTTTTCTGGAATTTACTATGTGTCGGAGCAATAAATTGCGGCTCCAATCAGCCAATCATTCAAAAAACCAAACTAGGCTGGATCATCTCTGGTCCTCTTACACATCCAGTCTTTCCAAACAAAATCATAAGCAATTGCTCTATAAACAAACAAGTTCAAACGCAATTGGAGAAATTTTGGACCCTCGAATCATGCGTAAACGAGTCTAATAATCAGTCAAAGGAAGACGTTTTATGCGAAAACTATTTCCAACAAACGACCACTCGAGATGAAACGGGACGATTCACAGTCTCCATTCCCTTTAAAGAAAATCCAAATGAACTGGGTGATTCCTATTCGACAGCATTAAGCTGTTTTTATTCATTAGAACGCAAACTCTTAAAAAATCAATCGTTAAAACAACAATACGCCGAATTCATGGATGAATACCTTAGCCTAGGTCACATGTCCAAAGCAGCTACCAATCAAATCGCAAACTGTTATTATTTACCTCACCATGCTGTAATCCGCGACGATCACATAACCACAAAGCTCCGGGTCGTCTTTAATGGGTCATCCAAGTCTTCATCAGGTAAATCGTTAAATGATGTTCAATTTGTCGGCCCAGCATTACAGAATGATTTGCTATCAATCCTAATTCGTTTTCGGCAGCACAAGTTTGTAATTAAAGCAGACATCGAAAAAATGTACAGCAGATCCTAATTACACCGAGCCAAAGGCAATATCAAAATATTTTATGGCGATCCAACCCAGATGACCCAGTTCAGACATTCACTCTAAACACAGTAACGTATGGTACAGCTAGCGCACCATTTTTAGCAATTCGAACATTAAATCAATTATCAATCGAAACTAAAAATTCACACCCATTTATAAGCTCGATTATTCAAAACGATTTTTTCGTTGATGATCTTTTATCTGGTGGTGAAACATTAACACAAATCAAACAAATTCAAAGAGAAACAACGGAAATTCTCAATACCGCAGGTTTCACACTCAGAAAGTGGGTCTCTAATGACAGGTCAATTCAACAATCAGATCATCAAACACCAATCAATCTCGCTAGCCTAGACAACCAAGCCATATCTAAAACGCTTGGCATTCAATGGAATAACAAAACAGACTCATTGCAATTTTCGATTCAACTCAATTCAAAATCACGCATTTCAAAACGCTCAATTCTATCGGAAATTGCACAGATATTCGATCCTCTCGGATTAGTGGGTCCATGTGTTGTTACAGCAAAAATAATTTTGCAACGGCTGTGGCAACTAAACTTATCATGGGACGAATCAATACCGTCAAATCTTTACACGCAATGGGCAGAATTCAAATCACAATTGGACGAGTTAAATCAAATTTCAATTCCGCGACATGTTTTATGCAATAATCCAAAACTAATCGAGATGCATGGTTTCTCTGATGCTTCGGGATCAGCCATGGGAGCGTGTATTTACATCAAGTCTACAAACAACTCCAATCAGACTGTCGTGCAATTAATTTGCGCAAAATCACGTGTTGCGCCATTGAAAACAATTTCAATACCTCG
Source organism: Agriotes lineatus (assembly GCA_940337035.1). Lineage (NCBI taxonomy): Eukaryota > Metazoa > Arthropoda > Insecta > Coleoptera > Elateridae > Agriotes > Agriotes lineatus. The sequence goes on along the minus strand of CALNHX010006042.1, from coordinate 75,284 downwards.
TTTGGAACTTTGCGGTGCTTTACTACTTGCAAATTTAGCAAAAAACGTCAAAACCTATTTAAATGTAAAAATCAATCGCGAATGTTATTGGAGCGATTCAATGATAACGTTATCATGGATAGCTGCATCTCCAAGCCGATGGAAACAATTTGTGGCAAACCGCGTCACAGAAATACAAAACCTCTTGCCCAACGCTAAATGGAACTATGTGCCCACGCATGACAACCCTGCAGACATTATTTCACGTGGAATAAATCCGAAACAATTAAAATCATGCAATCTGTGGTGGAATGGTCCATTGTGGTTAAACAAATCTTCTAACCATTGGCCTACACAAATAACGAATACTGAAATAGACATTCCAGAAGCACGTATCTTCAAAAATATTGCTTTAATCACTACTGAAACAAACAATTCATTAATCGAAAGATATTCATCTTATGTCACATTAAAGCGAATCGCAGCTCTTTTATTAAGATTTAAATTTAACTGTCTAGCACACAAAACTAATCAGGCCAAATTAACTGGTCATTTAACAACAAGGGAATTAGAAAATGCAGAAACAGCCCTGATCAAAACCATACAGCCAATCGAATTTCAAGACGAATACGTGTACTTATTAAAAGGTAAACCCATAAAACCATCAAGCAAATTGTTTTATTTAAATCCATTTTTGGATGAAAACAAGATAATTCGCGTTGGTGGGCGAATCAAAAATTCAAATTATTCTTTTAATCAAATTCATCCGATTATTTTGCCCAGCAAAAGCACATTAACCAAATTAATTATTTGTAACGAACACAAGCAACTATTACATGCAGGCATAGCCACAACGCTTGCTTCAGTGAGACGAAAATATTGGCCAATTTCTGGCAAATCTATAACAAAAACTTGTGTCAAACAGTGCATTCCTTGTTTTCGCGCTAACCCGAAATCATATACCCCAATAATGGGTGATTTGCCGAGTTGTCGTATTAGCCCAGGTAAGCCTTTCATCAAAACTGGTGTTGATTACGCAGGCCATTTTTTTATCAAAGAAAACACGAGTCGACGCTCAAGATTAGTCAAAGCTTATATTGCAATTTTCATTTGTATGGCAACAAAAGCAGTTCATATTGAACTTGTGAGCAATCTAACTACAGAAGCCTTTTTGGCAGCCCTTGACAGGTTTATAGCGCGAAGGGGCACGGTTACCGATTTATACTCGGACAACGGCACAAATTTCATAGGTGCCAATAATCAATTAAAAACCTTATCGGCATTATTTCAGTCAGAGCTTAACGGAAACAAAATCATCAACACACTAACAAATAAGAGCATTCAATGGCATTTTAATCCGCCAAGAGCTCCCAACTTTGGTGGATTATGGGAATCATCTGTCAAGTTAGTAAAAAATCATCTCAAACGTATCCTAGGCGATTCGAATTTAACTTTTGAACTTTTTAATACTGTTTTGATTCAAATCGAAGGCATAATCAATTCCAGACCTTTAATTCCTTTGTCCAACGATCCAAACGATTTGTCCGTTCTAACACCAAACCATTTCCTAATTGGGGACTCATCAAGCCAAATTCCGCATCCGGATATAACCAATACAATGACTGGACGTCTAAACCAGTGGCAACGAATCCAGCAGCTGAAACAACACTTCTGGAAACGGTGGAGCCAGGAATACATCACGCTATTACAGGGACGCTCAAAATGGAGAAAATCTTCTGGCCCCAATCCACAGCTAGGGCAATTAGTGCTCATCAAGGATAAAAATTCACAACCTCTAGAGTGGACAATGGGAAGAATCATTCAACTCCATCCAGGGAAGGATGGCATCAATCGCGTGGTCACCATTCACACATCAAGCGGCGAAATCAAACGCCCAATATCAAGTGTCTGTGTTTTCCCCATAAGTGACAGTGCAAGTGACTAAAACACTAATCAATTGAAAACCAACTTTTCAATAGGGGGGAGAATGTTGGACTCTATTTTTAATATTAATTAAATAGATGTATTTTTGTAGTTTGCAACGTTTCAGTTAAATTCAAAATGTTCTCACGGTTTTGTGCAGTTTGCCAAAATTATTCATAAGCACGTTCAATGCAGTTCTTAGGTTTATTACTTTATTACTCTAAGAGGCTATGGCACTTTGCACCCCCAATAAAACCTTTGCCGACAGTGCACGTGCTCGTGGGAATCGCAAAATCTTAGGTTTCCACGCCAAAAGTGACCGAACGTTTCATTGGCTATTGCAACACCCCCACGGGACTTGCAGATAGCCTACCAAATTTTAACTTAGTTTGTAAGTATTATCACAGAAGCATCTCAACGATAACCATCCAACAACGCAGACGTTACTCTTAAGTGCTATGTGTATATATTATGTGAATATACTCTAAAACTATAAAATCAACACTCTTTAATTTATTCAACTATACCAACATATATTGTGGTGTAAAACGCTACACTGCATCAACAACCCAATAACAGTAAAATTAAGGCCGTAGATAAACTATTGTATGCAACGCGTGCTAAAAGTCGTTTATGCACGAGAAATGTTATGAAACTCAGCCTTCGGCTTCGTTTCATAATTTTCATATCTCGTGCATAAACGTCAACTTTTAGCACTTGTTGCAATAAATAGCTATTAAATGATTTGAAAAAAGGAACGCCACTGACAATAATCAGTTATAATGTATCGAAAAATTGCCTTAGTAACGAAAAACTGTGTTGCTTTGGATAAGGACAGTGATAATCACCCACAATAATTTTGACAAATAACAACCCGAAAGTGCATTGCCCTTATTTCTTAAAGGTAACGCACTTGAGGGATATTATTTGTCAAAATCATAAAGATTTATCAGTGGCCCGGTGAATTCGGGAAGATAAGTTCTTAAATAAATTAGTAATTTTTACCGCAGTGACAAGCCGCTTTTCTGACAAATTAATTTGACACTTCATTATTTACTTGTCATAAGGATACTACTCAATTTTAATTAGGTAGTTTCCATGGTAAATGACAATCATCCTAGGGTCGTTTTCAGCTATAATATCCCAAGGACAGTGATAATTACGAAATAATTTTATTGCAGTTTCCGAAAGCAGGCTGCTTGGAAACAGCCTGACACCAGCGGCGGAGGGCTGTTGCCTAAAAGCAACGTGCTTGAGGAAGTTGTAATAAAATTATAAGTATTTATCAATGGTCGAGGGATATTCGGTTAGACAATTTTTGCCCTTGAAACTATTTATTTACATTTATTTAGTGAAAGTGCAATTATGAAAAGAATATGACATCTTAAAATACTTCATTGCGAACTGTCAAAAACTTGACGTAACATAGCAACCCGAACTGACCGCTGTACACAAAGTGATAACAACCCATGGGCAGTTTGCAATGTAAGGGTAATCTAATTGGTTGATTTTGCCCACATGACTAGAAAAGAGTTAATTTCATTGGATCACTAGTTTCACAAAAAATTTTCACCTATAATATCCCAAGGACAGTGATAATTACGCAATAAATTTATTGCAGTTTCCGAAAGCATGTTGCTTGGAAATAGCCCGACGCCAGCGGCGAAGGCTGTTGCCTAAAAGCAACGTGCTTGAGAAAGTTGTAATAAAATATAAGTATTTATCAATGGTCGAGGGATATTCGGTTAGATAATTTTTTTCCCTTGAAACTATTTATTTACATTTATTTAGTGGAAGTGCAGTTATGAAAAGAATATTACATATTAAAATACTGTATTGCGAACTGCCAAAAACTTGACGTAACATAGCGCTGTACACAAAGTGATAACAACCCATAGGTGGTTTTCAATGTAAGGATAATCCAATTGGTTGATTTTGCCCACTTGACTAGAAAAGAGTTAATTTCATTGGATCACTAATTTCACAAAAAATTGTCACTGACACACGTGATCGAAAATAATCAAATTGGATTGGTCTGTAAAATATGCAAGAACTTATCAACAGTAATATATTGAGTGCATAGTGACTTGGCAGTAATCCTGGTCAGGTAATGCACGACCGCTTCTTGTGATGAAAAGCTGGAGTGCAGATTTTCTAAAGCAACAAGCAGAAATGCATCCCTGGTCAGGATTATCGAAGCAAAGAAATTATGCACAAAATATATTTTGCGTGGCTATTGCATAAATGAAAACCATTAGAAATGGTACAACAGTAATAAATTATCATACTTGTGTGTTAATTGAAATAAATAGTGATTTAAAAGAATGTTGCATTTGGCTAGTTCAATTCAAACTGATAAGTGCATCTGATAATTGCATATTCTGCACTTATCACTTAATCGTTCTGGGATTAGAATATAGGGTTTTCCAATACCTGTTAAGCCGTATTTTACCTAAGCAAATCTCCATGATAAGGTAACGTTTTAACGATGAGTGTGGATAAAATGCTACTTTATTCACTATTGAATAAAATAGTCCATAATCCATAACAAATAACAAAATAAGTACGTGCTACCGTGGTAACTAGTACAAAAACTGGTAGGTAACATGATATTTATTTGAAATTATTTATCCAATTTCAAAACCTATTTATACATATAACTAAATGTAGGTATAGGAAAAAATTTGATATGTGTCACCTGTGAATAAAGAGATTTTATCCATCCGGGAAAATTATCTCACTCAGCTTTCCTCTTATGGATAAAATGCCTCCCTATTCACTTGTAGCATACATAACTATTTCTGATTGGTCATTTGACAGATGTATGCAACAGTCACATTAGCCATTAGTACGCAAATAAATATAGTATGATTAAAAATTATTCTCACCAATAGTTCCTAATTCATGAATGCAACTATAAGTCACTTAAAAATCAAATGTCAAGTTTGTCATTGAAGTATAAATGTAGTTGCATTCATAAATTAAGACCTATATCATAGCCATACTAGATGAAAATAGTTTTTGATCATACTTTAGTATAAATATGTTAAATTCTAAGACAGAAAGCATGAAAAAGGTATCAAAATATTTTATTAAAATTTACTAACGTGTGTGTAGGAACTCAGTTACCTAATGCTAATATTTACATAATATTGATCGTTTACTTTTTGTATACGAGATTTTCATGACAAAATATAAAAGAAAAGTCGTATGAACGCTGCCTTTTTTCTTCCACTTCAACTTTAGCTTGAGATTCAGCTCTATTTGTTCTTATTAACATTGAGAAGATTGTATTACATCAACTCAACCAACTGTTACAATTTTAATATTATTCCATAAATCTTTCTCATTTCATTTACCTGTGATTTTCTGATTTTACACGTACATATACATTGGCACAATTGACGCGTGCTTTCTTATTATTTTTTATATCAAGTATGGCGTAATATCGACTTTAAGTTTGCCCGAACGAATCCCTAGTTTCACAGTTACTTTACTTGAACTAGCATTTTTATATATCATTTTTACAGCTACAGCTAAAAAGTATCCTTAGCTAACTTACAAAAATTGCAAAAAAATACGTTACGTAATGCTATTTCCACATCATATCATGTCTTGAAGATAATGAAGCGAAAACATACGGTAAGCTTTACTTCTTATTTTTCCCAAATTGTTGTTAACGTGGTTGCCAAGCAATGGCAACTTAGCCTAAAGTTGCATCATTTTCGCTCTACCGATCCATCCGATTATCCAACTGCTATCGGAAATAACAATTTCCGAGGCCATTTTCGGCCTAAATCTGTATTTTAGCGGTTTTCGTCAGTATAACTGAAATCAGTAAGTGTGGCAGAATGAGACCAAATCGCACAATTATTAATAATATTGTGACGGATGCATATTTGTGGATGATTTGCAGTAAGTGTTAACTAAATTCTGCAGACTGTCTTTGCTCAGCTCATAAATCAAAGGAAATTGTGGAAATATTTTCTAATATTTGACACCGGTATGGCTTGTTCATACAAATAGGATTCGTGTTAAAAATCGGGATCGTTCAGCTTGAAGGATTCCCCTTGCTCCTAAACAGAGCACTTTGGTTTTCTTCAAGCCTGCAGTTTACTTGCGCATTTAGAATTTCACGTAGCAACAGTTGCATGTGCAGTGTGAAAATAAACGCATGTCTGTATGAAAGTCAAATCTCTTCTCTCGATTGCAATTCATACTTGTTATCGTTAAAACAGAATATTAATTGGTAAACTATTTTAACAAAAACACTTTTTATTTAAGATTGTTCTTCCACAACCACATTTACTCAAATATGTTATTTCACTGATATAACATGTGAGCAAACTAAAGTGAAATCAAGCATGGCTTTGAAAATTGAAACATATGTCAATTATTAATTCACATTATGTTAATGTTCTAGAATGTAATATGCATAGATACATAACCTAAACCATTGAATAACTGTCACCGACTGTTTTGTAAAAATTTTATTTGAAAATTGACATAAAAACAAACAATGATATATCTTCTACATCAATAACTAAGTATTTAGAGAAGAACTGCTAAAAGCGTAAAAATTTTTGTTCTTGATTAAGCATGTGTAATAAAATTTTATAATTTTAACAACTTGACACTTTTACTATTATAATAACTGTCGTATTTAAATTTAAAACATTAGAAGTAATACAGTACATGACTTAATTTTTTGAAAGCCAAGCTTGATTTTCATTTGCTCACATGTTATTTAAATTCATTAAGGTAAGGAAAGAAAAGGATGTACCAAGTTATTTCAAGAAATTATTTTACTGGAATGGGAAAGAATTCCAGCCGCAACGGATACCACTTGAAAACTACTATTGTTTTATTGTAATTTTGAGAACAACTCAGAATTTGTTTTTTTTGCTATTAGACTATGTTAAACACAAAAAGAACAACTTGGATGTAATATCCATGGATATAATGTATATTGATCAAACATATCGATCGGATTTTTTCTTACAATAAATGCGTAAGCGGAAATTTCCTCTTGTAGATCATTTGCAGAAGGTGACGTAATCTAGAGGTCAGTGAATGTGCTAAGAATATATTTGATCAAAAACTACGTTTTGCTGATGTAAATTGTCCATTTTTATAAGTTCGAAGGTCAGGACTACTTTGCAGTTGTCTTTTTTACGTTGGTATTCGTCAAACCGTGTTCATGATTTTCTTTTTACAAGATACTACAAATTCGGTTTCATACCTTTCTTCACTTATTAAAATATATAAAAGAGAAGCAAAGTAGCGTATCTTTTCACTGTTGATAATATAGCGCTGAAGAAAAAACAGTTGAACATCTGTAAAATGAATGAAAATGCATTAATTTTATTATTCCGAACTGGAGGGTTTAAGTTTTTTTCAATATTTTGAGAGTACATTAAATTCTCTTGACAACTATATAACATAATGTAAGGTTTATTAGAAAAACAAAATAATATTTCGAATTAATAATATCGATTACGATTCCATTTTATTAATTTATTAATTTTTATATTACAAAAATAATCTGGAACCAAACCCTAAGTGTCATTAGAAGATAACAAGACAATTTTACACACAAAAATGAAACCGGAGATAGGTGCATTATTAGTTACGATTTCGACATAAATCCATACTAAAACCATTTAAATGCACATGCAGTCGCTTTCTTAGGAAATGCGATAACAAAAAAATAGCACCGCTCATGTTGACAGTGAAGTTTATTGGGTTACGTTTACTTGGGTATACGTCTAGACAAACGTTATCTTTTTATGTCATCGCAAGTGTTTGTTCCTAAATTAAAAACACAATTTCTGCCTGGAAATAACCATTTTTACCAATTTAAATCTGTTTTTGTTGATAAGATTTGACCAGGATTTTCCGTTCGGAATCTTCAATAACCGTTGAAGCAGTTTTGATTACGTAGGTACTAAAAATAACTTTATTTGTAAAATTATTCAGCCAGGTTAGTCGCAACCTGCAATATAGAGGGTGAGTTTTTGTGCCCTTAGCAATTTTAAAAACAACAGAAAAAGAAATGCAATTTGACTAGCTTCTTTTAACACTACTTGCGTCGTATTAGAAACGTTATTCTAGATTTTTGTAACTAACCAAATGCTATACCACTAAAGAGATTACGAACTGATATGGTATGTGTGGTGGGTACCCAAAAATATTTCAACGTTCCAATGACTGAAAAAGTATATGGAATTTACATTTTTGTGATTTCCATAAAGATGGCAGGTTAGCTGCCAAAATACTTATCTAGAAGTTAAAACTCTGGGAAAGAATTAGAAAATTACACTCTGATCATTGTAGATGTAGTATATATATACGTAATTAGATTATAAAATACTCAGTTTTACAATGTAGGAACACTCTTTATCACTTACTCATTTCCGTCATTGAAGGAAGCTGCTTAGAAAGTGTACGAATTGTGCTAAGCAAACTGATTTTCATATTTTTTTAATAATATTTATGCGTTATTAATAGTAGTTATAAAACCTGTGAATTGTATTAGATTTCTGATAGATTGAACAGTGTATGTTAATAGTCTGCTATTTTACTTTTTGCTATGCTTTCAGTCTCTCCTGTACTTTTAATATGGATATTTTAACTATACTCTGTACTATTATAAACTAGCTAGAAGTTATTTTATAAAACTACGTAACCTACTAATTGTACTCTCTACAAAATTGCAGATCTCTATGAAAGGTTGGTTAATAATGCGAATATTATAAAGTGATAAAACAGTCTAACATTAAGAATACAAGAATAGATATATGAAAAGTCCAGTGTCTGATCTAAAATCATTTATTATTCAAATAAGTTCCCCTCCATTGCTTTTACATAAAACTGTTATTGTTTGATCTGCTGTACGTCTCACTATCACTGTGCTTTCTTAAATGTCATAAGCAACTTTAACAACTTTAAAGGATTTAACAAACTACACTTTATTTAAAAAAACAACAGTAACAACAACTGGAACAATAACTGAATGATTAAACAAAACGCTTAACATAAATATATTACAATAACCATATGTTTACTATTTAAGAAAATTGAATGCTCATTTTTGATGTTATAAAGCTTGTGGGTACTATGATATAAGGCAAAACCCTCTCCTTTTAATCACATAAAACTTCAAAAGACATTCATGCTCTTAACAGGCTGTGTATTGCTATTATTTATAATTACTGCTATCGCTGATTTCAAATTCTTTCAAAATATAGGCACAATTTGAGTGATCGTTAATATTTTGATAAATAGAAAAAGTATACAAAGAATATAAATGTGAATGACACTAAGCCACAAGGAAGTCGTAATCTCATTAAAAGAAAATGCGCTGCAAGAATAATACTCAATCCAGTGTGAGTAGAAATTTAAATTAACTCAGAAAACAAAGCCTGTATTATACGTATACTTCTCTTAGTGGAGGTATATGTGTTGATTAAGGAAAAATGAGCAATATGTTGTTAGATATAAGTGAAACTCAAAGATTAAGTGCAGTTTATAGAGTGAAATTAATCCAGTCGCTAAGTAAACGCAATTTAAACATCGAAATTAGTTACACTTAAATTTTCTACAACTGAAATAGTCCCTTGCTTCTATCCTTCAAAATGCGAAAAATCCTGACGAACCAGATAAATACGTCTGGTTCCAGTATGATGGGGAATCACCTCATTATATACTTTCTGTTCAAAATTAGTTAAATAATATTTTTACAAACCGTTGAATCAGTATGGTGAGGCACTAACACCCCATGAAGGAGCTTGGCCTGCAAGGCGGAAGGTCAGAGCTTCCGTATCCTCGCTCTCACACCCGGCTGTCGCGTGTCAAATTCATGACACGTGGTGATGTGGTGAGCACCACGCATTAGACAACCGCATTATTACCCCTTGTTCTTTCGAACGCAGGTTCCCAATTATTTAAAGCGACTGGGTAGGCCGCCCGCCAGCCATCGATCTGGGATTTGAACTCCAGACTTCCGCGCCGCAGTCCGATGCTCTAACCATCAGAGCCACGCTGGCGACGTTGAATCAGTATAGTAGTCAATAAAATTTCCGGATTTGACGTAACTAGTTGTTTCCTATAGTGTTACCTAAAATCGAAGTGCACACTGCCATGCCTGATAACTTATGAGACGAGAGAAATCAAATTGGGTAGTAAATCAGGTATCCAAAGTGTCCCGAATTTGGAAATCGTGCTAATTATTACTAAGAAGTAGATGGGTGGCAACTGTAACCAGTAGCGGCTTTTGGAGAATATGAATGATAGGGCCAACAAAATGTAAAATGCAATTCCCACCCCTCACAGACAGAAACAGATTCCGACATCGCGAGATTGCAATATTCCGCATATGGACTTCCAAAAGTTAGCATCAGTGAAAAGGGTTACCAAACTTTACAGACTAATAAAAGATGATGAACTGAATCGAATTTCTCTCTAAAATTTTTCGTTTAAATTTAGAATTCGGCCAAAAAATGCATCTCCACTGTTGAAGAATTACATAAGTTTATCTTTACATGTAATGAATAACTGGTATGTATAAAATAATAATGTGAATTTATTGGTAGGTCTACTTAACCACTTTATTTACTTTATTTCAAGCTTTTCTTCCAGCGAATACGACGGAAATGGCAAATTTAAAAGATTATGGTCGATGCCAGATGCTTTATATGTTTAACGCAACCCAACAACTGCGTGATAAATGGAAGGTATAATAATTTAACACACCTCCAACTAGCTCAACGGGGCGGTGGTAAAAATGGCGGCAGTCGAAAGAGGAAAGGAGGCGTTACCCTCTGCTAGTTGATTAATCGGAGAACAATTTATTATACCGGGTGGCCATAAATATCTGATATCACATCACCTTTGGAATCAACACCGCTTTATTAAAGTGATGAATCCAACTAAACTAAATGTCATTAATGTCATCACAACTAAAATTCATATCTGTCAAAAATGATTTCAGATTGCAATAAGTAATGGAGTTAGAACAGGAGATTTTTATAATCGAGTCGTAGACTAAACTGCAGAATCCAGGGCGGATTCCCCTCCTCTTATTGCATTTTATTACATTACTTAGGTACCAATACTTGAAATACAATGCTAGCCAACATTTATAAGTAGCTAATTCCATGGCTACCGGGATCTCAGATATTTATGGCCACCCGGTAGTTATTATTTTGTACAGATTAACTTAAAACTAGAGAATATATACATATAACCCAGAAAAAGAAGATGGCGGATTGGTGTCCGTGGTCGGATGCTGGTGGGATCCTTCGGAGGCGGCGGCTGAAAGGCGCAGCGTCCTAGAAGCGGCTGGGGCTGCAGGAGCGGGCGCTTGTCGTCCTCTTGGGGGCGGCGGTTGAAGGAGCTCGACGTCCGGGGAACGCGTAGGCGGCAGGTGCGGGCGATGGTCTTCCTCTCGGGGGCGGCGACTGAAGGAGCTCGACGTCCTGGAAACGCGTAGGCGGCAGGTGCGGGCGATTTTCTTCCTCTCGGGGGCGGCGGCTGAAGGGGCTCGACCTCCTGGAAACGGCGTAGGCGGCAGGCGCGGGCGTTGATCGTCCTCTCGGGGAGCGGCGGCTGAAGTGGCTCGACGTCCTGGGAACGCGTAGGCGGCAGGTACAGGCGATGATCGTCCTCTTGGGGGCGGCTGCGGAAGTGGCTCAGCGTCCGGCTGGTGGGATCCTTCGGAGGCGGCGGCTGAAGGGCGCAGCGTCCTAGAAGCGGCTGGGGCTGCAGGAGCGGGCGCTTGTCTTCCACTCGGGGGCGGCGGCTGAAGGGGCTCGACGTCCGGGAAAGGCGTAGGCGGCGGGTGCAAACGATTACTGTCTTCTCGGGAGACGGCGGTGCTAAGTCCAACGGAGGTGATATGCTCTAAGTCCAGCGTGGGCGAGAGCTCCGTGAACGGCAGAGTCCAGAAGGGGCAGCTTTCCTAAATCGCCAAAGTCCAAATAGGCAGCTAGTCTGGAAGCAGCAGAGTCCAGAGAGGCGGCTAGTCCGTGAGCGGCAGTCCAAGCTAGGCAGCTTCCTTCGAGGTTGGCTGGAACTCCTGGAGGTGGCTGTTGATCCTTGGATGGCTGCTTGTTCGACCCGCCGAGGCAGAGTGATTTCCTAAGGCCAGGGTGTCTCTATTTAAAGGGCCTGAACCCCGAGGTAGCTGCCTCCCTCGATGCTTATTGGCCCGTGGCGTGAAGACAGATTTCTGGGGGCATTCATTTAGACAATTGTGCAAGGCGTCATGCTAATTTCCCGGCGCATCTAATTAGCGGTTTGATTTTAGCTGCATCGTCTTGCCGGACAAAAAACTTAAATTTTGATACCCAACACGGCCTGATTGGGATAAATATAACTCGCCGCTTAATTACTTGAGTTCATTTAATTTAGTGCGTCCGAGCGGGCTTTTTAACGGTATTGTATTGGCCCTTTTAAGACTAAATATGACCTGGTTGGGCCAGGTATAACTCGCCGCTTACTTACTGTGTTGCGATTGAGCAAGGCGCGAACTTAATTCCGTGTTGGGCCGCAGTCCATTGTCTTCCTTGCATTGCGCAATTTTGTATACGCAACACTTGATAGTACAATTTCCGCTACACCAGTAATTAGAATAAATGTGGCCATTTCTGCATATATAATAGTTTGGCCGAGCGCACTTAAGGGTTCTTTTTGCCCGTGAACTGTAAAGGTTCGGATGCCCACCGGCCTTTGTTAAGCCGGCGGGTTAATTTACGACATCAGGGATCGGCATTTTGACCATGCTTGCCTTCTCGAGTTCCGTGAATTATGTATCTTAAGCTTTTGTTTCCCTGCTCTATGGGATTTTTCGAGTAGTTTGTTCTGACGTTTTTCGAAGGAGTCAATTGCTTGAGTTTTTAATGGACTTGTTTTATTACTTCCGTCCGCGCGCAAGAGGAAACCCGGCTTTGTCCGGTTAAGGGCATCTTCAGCTTTGTTAGACTGGATACGGCGACTGCAGGGGCTCGAGAAATTTGTCATCTTTTAGAAATTATCAGCTCGCGTCAAACGGACTTCCGAACTCCCGTTTAACGGCGGTCGCTTGTCATAAAAAGGCGAGGCCCGAGAACGTTCGTTTCTTTAAGCTTTGGGGGTAATTTATGGCCCCCTCATAATTTTAACATCGATACGAGTGTTTATGTGCCGGCTTAATTTTTAAATTCCGGCTGACGATCGTATCAATCCCCCCTTTCTCCGATGTTCTCGAGCCGCGCCTAGTTAAATGGCTAGGCCAGGAAGGGCGTAGTTGGTCGGCGTGTAGTCTGGAGGTCGTAGCTGCCACTCCCCAGGTCGGTGTAGCTTCTTGCCAAACCGTGCGTACGCTGGGGGTATTCGTAGCTCTGCTTCTTCCGGTTGCGAAGTGCTGGGGCTCTGGGATGGTCTGTGGCGGGGATCCCTTGTTGGACTTCTCATCGTGGGCGGGCGCGTTGCCCTGGTGTGCTGATGAAAGTCGTGTGGCGGTGGCAGCCGGCTGATGACGTCCCATGAGCGATTGGGGAGTTTTTCTCCTACTACTGGCATCTCAGCGTTCTGTGCTGGTTTTCCCAATTCTGTGGCCGAAAGGGTTTCCGGTGCTGATGCTTCAGCAACGTGGGCTGGTTTGTGGGCGACTTCCACTGGTTGATTCGCGACGGTGGCGACCTGGTATTCGGAGGCGGCAACTGCGAGCTTCTTTTCCACCTTCTGAGGCTCCTGTTCGTGGTCGGACTGGGGCTGAGGTGGGTGTTGCTCTAGTTGTGGCTCCTTCTTCTTCTTCTCGGGTTGGCGGGGCGGAGGCCGTTTAGGTAGCTCGTAGTTTGTACCGAGCCGGTGCTCGATGAACCCCTTGGTTCGCCTTTTCTCCTTGTGCTCGACGATAGTTTCTTGCTTTTCCTTCGGGAAACGATAGGGCGGACTCTGTATCTCGGGGAGGTCTTTCGTAACTGGCTTCCAGGCTTCGACAATTTCTAGAGGCTCACAACGTCATTTCCGAATTCCAATATGGCTTTCGCCCTCAAAGAAGCACTACCAACCTTCTGATTCAGCTCCAAAGTGACACCACTCTTGCCATCAGCTCCGGTCAATGCTTCCTCGCCGTCATGTTGGACATTGAAAGAGCTTTTGACTCAGTCTGGCATGCTGGTCTGGTGAAAACGCTTTTGGACTTTCATGTAATCCTTTCTTTGTCCGCATCATCAACGGTTATCTGTCCTCCCGCCAACACCAGGTCACAGTCCGTGGAAAAACGTTCTTCCCAAGGGCCGGGGTTTCTCAAGGTTCGATTCTCCCTCCTCTGCTCTTCATCGCCTTCTGCGCCGACATTCCTTTTCCGTCTAACCGAACAGTCCAACTTTTCCAGTAAGCAAATAACACCGCCATCTGGGTCAAGACCATCAGCAGCGCCCGCGCCTCCAACCTTCTATTCCCGTCACTTCTGAGCCTCGAACGCTGGTTTCAGCGCTGAAGAATCAAACCCAATCCGAACAAAACCCAGGCCATCTTGTTCAAAAGCTCACATCATCACAGCAGACCCTTACTGGACCTCAACAACGTGGCCTTGACACTATGGAACTCTAGACTAGAGCTCTCCACTTCAGTCACCTATCTGGGTGTCCAATTTACTTCCCTGAGCTGGCTCCCTGAGCTTCAAAGATGCCTCAACTCTATCCAGAGAAGGCGTGCCATTCCCTCAGTGCTCCGAAGCAGCTTTGGAGGTTGCCACCCTCGTACCCTCATCCATATCTACAAGACATTTATTCGGCCTATTATTGATTACCGTTGCATCTGTTTCAGCGCTCTAACTCGCTCCAGCAGGGACATGCTAAGGGGAACCGAGAGGGCCGTCGGCGTCGCCAGGAAGATGCTGTACTTAAACTGGTTTCACCCTTCTCAGGAGGTTTGCAACCTCGCCGGCATCACCCCTATAGCAGTGCAACGAGCGATACAACAGGACCACCTCACACCCTCACTACCCTCAGAACCCCGGATTTCCAAACCAGGAGGTCCAGGGCGTAGGGGTAGTTCCTTAAATGGCAGTAGGCTAGATTTATTAATAATTAACTATTGTACAGATCTAGCTGAATAAACTTGGAAAACTCAAATTCAATTCGATCTGGCCCTAATGCGCCCGTGAAAGCAAGCAGGCGTGTATCGTACAGTTTATATTTATGAATTAAAAATTCCTCACGTTTTTTTGCTTAAGCTTTAAAATTATTTCTTGAAGCAAAAACTAATATTCTATGTTATAATTGCTCAAAATAATTGCGTAAAAAATAAATTCGCTTTGTGGTTCCTTTTACTGCATACTTCCAGTCACATAAACGCTGCTTTTTATCACGAGGATTTAACATCGCATGCACTTTTAAAAAAGAAAACAAAAGCACTACTGAAATTTGCGTATTTTATTTCAGAAATAAAAGCATATATAATTAAATCAA
Source organism: Agriotes lineatus (assembly GCA_940337035.1). Lineage (NCBI taxonomy): Eukaryota > Metazoa > Arthropoda > Insecta > Coleoptera > Elateridae > Agriotes > Agriotes lineatus. Next base: position 59,925 of record CALNHX010006042.1, on the reverse strand, counting down.
ATAATAAAACAAAACAAAATGTAATTATATCTTTAAGTATGTCACTGTACAATGTTCCTTTTTAATTTTATAACTGCCTCAATTGCTTTAGGCTTAATATTCATAAATTGCTGACAATATTCAATGGTAAAATATGGCCATAATTGTTTTGATTTGGTATTAGCTCATTTGCTGATTTAGTTGACATTGCATTCATCAGAGATCTACCAACCACTCGAACAGGATGGGTTCGGAAAGAGATTGGAAACCAATGACCATTTGCACGACATGCAAATTTTAACTGAGAAATGGGAAATCATTTGTAAAATTTACATTTATATTCAAATAAAAAATGTTTCTCCTTAAATTAAAGAACCCGATTTCTGACCCCTGCGTGTTGCCCGTTCTGACATATGACGAAACGATGACCTTCACAAATAAAAACCAAGTTAGAAATACCATAACTAGTTATGGAGAGTACTATGCTACATATGTCAATACGCGGTGAAAAGAGAAATGCATGAATATACAATACAGAAGGTGTAAAACAGAAATGGAGGAGCTGGACGGGGCACATAATAAGAACAACGCATGAAAGGTTGACGAGCAGACTCATACTTATAGTGGAGACCATATATCTAATACTTACTATATTGCTAGCGGCTATGAGTGGGAAACTAGCCAAGGAAGTGAGACAGATAACCAACTCTTCAATGTATAATGGTGAGCTGTGTGCAAGCGCGGCGGCGTCGTCCGGCCAATGGGGAAGTGGTCAAGTTTAAAATTCGCTTCTAAAGGCGGAGTTCGAATTCTCACGCTTGCGCACGAGACGCCTTATACTCTAAGTGAGACTATGTCGGCGCCGTAATGTTTTCTGACGTTTCCAGGCCCTACTAGCAATATATGTGTATTATATATATGGTGGAGACCATTTTATGGTAGAAACAATGTAGGACGCCCATCTAAAAAGGGTATGACGACGTACAACTGATAGCCAGAAGGAATTAGTATATAACCAGCACTGCATCGAAAAGGTATGAAAAAGAAGAAGAGTAAAGTAGCTACATATTAAATTTAAATCAGGATTGATAGCTATTTGGGTCAATGTTGGCCCGAAAATTATAAGTAACCAAAATGTAAACTTAATAATAGGAGGGTTCAGTAAACTTGCACTGTTTGTCCATAAAGCTTTCTTCCTGAATAATAATAATAGCTTCACAACAAGCAGCAAGATAAGTACATCAAGTAAGCTTAATTGGATTCGTGGTAGTGATATAATTAGCTGAATTATCGCTGGGATTCTGACATTAATGATTCAAATTTCCAAAACACTACATTTGTTGTCTAATACGAGAACACGAAGAAGATCTGATGATTTAAACTGAGTTACCTACCAACAAAGAACCTTTTTGCTTCACTTCAACCCCGATTAATCAACCCAAAAAATGTAATAAATTGCGGTGGGCCGTCAAAGCAAAACAATGTGGGAAATCGCTGGTTAAAAATAGCACTATTCCATTTCTGCCAGGCGGCGAGCGTTTTTTGCGAAGACCAGGTCGAACCGGATTCAAATTCGGCCATCTGCGGACGCGACCTGCGCGAATGCGGCATCTTGGGATAGGGCAGTTTCGCTAGTTTTTTGCACGACGCTGGCACTCCGCCAGCTGATACGAAACGTCACGCTTTATCTGACTATTGTAAACTCATTTTGTGTACTCGTGGGTTGCGCAAAATTGGGATAACCTACTTGCAGCCACTCCACGAGATTAACAGCTGGGAACGCTGTCAGTTAGCCCCGGTTTATGTAACAGGCGGCTTTGGGGAAAGAGATATCGGCGCCCTTTTACAGCTGACGTGATGTTTTTATGTGTGAAAATTTTATGAAAATTCTGTTAAGCAACCTTTTTGCATAACATGCTTAAAACTGGTGCATGTTTCGAATTATTTGAAACCATTATGGAGTTCGTTTCTTCTTAAGGACGCCAATAAGTAAATGCGTTTATTTTAAAATGCAATATGGAAACGTTATTGAGTATGTAAAAACAGAATATATTCTACGGAGGAAGGAATTCTGTTGATCAAATGGTATAAAGATTTAAGTTTACAGCAACTATGTGGATTACATGCCCTGTTGTTCTTTCTAATTATTCTTTTTCAATAAAATTACGGTTCATATATTGCATTTTAAAATAAACGCATTTACACATGGCGTGGCGTAACCTTAGAAACCAATAGTAACAATCAAGTCCTCATCGAAACGGAAATACCACATTGCGTATTAAAATAAATTCACTGTATACACTATTTTTATTGGCGTTTGAGGTTTATAACTTAACATACATTTATGTACTTAGTGTGTAAAAATGGCTCAAGTTTCGGGATGATGTAGAAGAGCCCCAAAAAACCCGAACGAAAGCAGTATTTGTATATGTATTATACCGAGTGTTTCACTTGATGCAAACATAGGGAAATAGCATGGGACATCGTATATATGCAGATACCTGCTTTTCACTTGAATTGATAGGATTGAAAGTGGTATCAATCGAAAGAGAAATTAAAATTCGCTTAATTTGATATTACTTTACTAAAATTTGTTGCTTGGTTAAAATAGAAATAGCTTAAAACTGCAATAAACAGTTTGCATTTTATTCACAAAAAAACAGACAATCCATGATCAAATGTATTTATGTTATTTCAGTTTTTTTCACAAACTAGTGAATTTTTGATACAGATGGAATAGGTCGATTATTAAATTTAACCGAAAATAAATCACGAACTGTACGTAAATTGACGCCACTGTAAAATGTTTTGATAATAAATACCCTCTCTTCATTAGAACATTCAACATTATTCTTCATAAGAGTTAGTTAAATAAGTGAATTGATGACTGACAGAAAATAACATTTATTTTGGCATAAACAAATTTCATCATGGCTGGTCTGTTTTTTGTGAATAAAATGCAAAATATTTGTCACAGTTCTTAAACTATTTCTATCTTAAACAAGCAACAAATCCAAGTGAAGTAGTATTCAATTACACACATTTTTTTCCTTTCGATTGATACCACTATCAATCCTATCAATTCAAGCGGCAAGCAGGAATCTTCATATATACGATTTCTCATGCTATCTTCCTATGTTCGCACCTTAAGACGACTATTTGTAAGATCACCACAAACGGAATAACACACTTTTTGAGGTAATTAAACTCTCGCAACACGATACGAATTTTCGAAAAATATATTTTCAATACAATTTCAACCTAGTCATGGCTGAAGGTGATTATCATGCAATTTCTTTATGCTTTCGATACGGTCATTCAGTGGCATCTCGCTCTAAGAAGACAAGAAAGAAGCCATGGCTCTACCGTAACAAACCAGTCGTTCAATAATGTTTGTGTACTTGGGGTTACAAGATGAAACTTACATAAAACCAAAGCTTATATGGTAGCGACTCATAATCCCGAAGTAGTCAAAAATTATAATGGGTGAAAAAGCACTACATATTTTTGAAAAACGAGATAATATCGTCATAACATAGAAGAGAAAATAAACAATATTTTCATCTAAAATTTAAAATTAATTTTGCACCAAACATTTTTTTTTCAAAACTTACGTCAAAATAAATCTTAAAACCTAATTATCTTGGTTTGAACCTCGTAAAAATTTAAGTGGAAATTAATCATTTCTGTTTCTGCGCTGCATTTTCTATAAAACTAAAACGTAAATCCAAAATGTTTATTTTTAAAAAGGTTGACCACAAATGTTTAGAAAGCATTGAGGTATAAATCATAATTTTAACTGAAATTTTAGACAAAATATTGAATTAAATGAAACTAAAGTATAAAAATTTGGTTGACGACCGACAGTCGGCATCACGTCCCCACTCCGCCAGATGCATTTGGTGTCGCAATTAACTCCATAGCTTCGCCTCAGTCATAGAATTCCGCCTGCAAAGACCATTATATCCTGCAAAAGTCACATATGAACTTAAGGATCGGATTGTAAGTGCACGTAGTACTTGGAACAACGTTTAATAGTAAAATTCTTAAGAACCAACATTTATAACCCTTTTTTGTTGGGATCTTGGGGACCCAGGAAAGTTGAATTTCAAGTTCTCCCCTAAGATTTTCTATGAAATATAAAGATTGTAATAATGCAATGAAGTTTTGTATATCATCTACTGTTTGAGGCTTTCGCGGTTACTCGCATTATTCTTTGTAACATAGAATTTCGGCTTAGACCGCGTAGTATTTGTAGCATTCTCTTGCTTAATGTACCTTGCACCTTGTGAACTAAACGCAAAAACCAGCACGATGGCAATGCTCTTTGGTGGCTCGTGTTGTTTGAGTATTTTGAGAACGACAGAAAATTCCAAGTTTAAAAATCGCTGTCGTTTATCGCATTCCTTGTTCTTGCGGCTCGACTTACATTGGACAGACTGGTCGTTCCGTTGATCTAAGACTTCGAGAACATAAAGGCGATTGCAAACACAAACGCATCACAAAATCAGCCGTAGCTGAGCATACGCTTACAAATGGGCACACTTTCAAATTTGATCACGCCGGAGTACTTGCCAGAATACCTCACTACTTCCCGCGAGTGATACGTGAAGCCATAGAAATAAAAAAACATCCAAATAAAATAAACAGGAAAGATTATTTTAAGGTTGCACTCGAACGACCAATCGGCGTTACGCCACTCCGCGCGCCTGGCACAGAGGACTATAAATAGCTCCACATCGACCTTCAGTTCTTAGTGCGACTTCCACTCTGATGATGCAAGCTGCAAAGTCTTGCGAAACGTTAGTGAATATGGATGCACAAACAGAAAAAAAGACCAGTTCCGTCTAAGTATCCTCGTTCTCAAGATAGTCAAATAACACAAGCCACCAAGCCACCAAAGAGCATGGTTTTTGCGTTTAGTTCACAAGGTGCAAGGCACATTAAGCCAGAGAATGCTGGGTGTTCATCTACAAATACTACGCGGTCTAATCGGAAATTCTATGTTAAGAACAATAGTTTAGTATATAGTTTATGTATACCATACGGAAATAACACATAGGGAATATTGGTCGACAACTTAAAGTTAAGCTAGACCTCTCCATCACCCAAAAAAAAAAAATTCAAATTTCGGTTCACTTTCAAGGAAAAGCCTTCTTTTCGTACATAGTGACTGGACTAGTATCCCATATTCATATGTTAAAAGGAGATACAGAATTTGAATTAGAGCATGCGGCTTCAAATGCTTTTAAACTAGTGATAAAAACTTTCTAGCAAATAAAAAAGCCTGATTTCGGAGGCTTTCACGACCACTATCATTGTGTCATTGTTGAGTCGTGTCATAAGGGGGTTCACCTTAAAAGAAGAGCGGCAACTCAACGTGTTAACCACATCAGACGCGAACGCTTCTATCAATCGGAGTCAACGGTTATGTCTTCAATTTTGCAAGCTAATTATTTTCATCCGTATCAAGCTGCACAGCACTTAACAGAAGCTGATTTTGTTTGTCGTTTACAATTTTGTACATTTGGAAGAAACCAGTTGGAGAATGACCCACGCTTTATGTCGTGTATCTTATTTACGGATGAGGCTACGTTCACTTATAATGGTACAATGATTAGACACAATTCATACTACTACTCCCAGGGAAATCCGCACTGGGTTCAAGAATCACGGTTTCAAAGAATATTTAAAGTTAGCGTATAGTATCGGATTGTTGAAAACCACTTCACTGGTCCTCACTTCGTTGAGGGTTTTTTAAACTGGGAAAATGTATTTAAGATGTTCCAGCGAATAATCAGACATAGATTGTAGATTCAAAATGATAGTGCTGCCGCTCATTACCGCAAAGATGTTAGGACATCTTTCTTATTTAACAAGATTTTTTGGGGCTAGAGTTATTGCTAGAAATGCTCAACATGCTTGGCCTCCTCGTAGCCCGGACATGACTCTCTCAGATTTTTTTCTTTGAAAGACCAGGTTTATCGGAACCCTATTGTAAATCAGGAACAGTTACGCGAAAGAAGCACAGTATCATGCCGATCTACGTAAAACTTCAGAGGTTTTAGCTAAGATTAGAAAAGTTTTTGAAGGTAGATTGGAATTAAGCGAAAAAAATAATGGGAGACATTTTGAACATTTGCTATAAAATTTATTTTATTTACTAGCAACATGATATTGTACATTTTCGTCATAGAAACAAAATATGAAAAGCTACTCATAACTCCCAAGGGACTTGTCAAATTATTTCTCGATCAAACTCATGGTAACCATGCAACTACAGATAACGTCTTAGCAACCATACAATGAAGCAATCCTTGATGTTATAGTATTCCAACCAAAAATTGGAAAGCTATTTAAAATCCAGTACACCATGAAAAGTGTAAGTCATGTCTAAGTTCGTTTCATACAATCAGTAAATAATATTCTAATATTAATCAGTTTTCAAGTAATGACACTAATGACAGTTCATCTGCAAACTGTACATGTAACTGTTTTGTTAAGGCATTGTAACATTGTGCATGATTTAAGTAGGTACTATAGTTGAGTTTTTAAAACCGCATAGTAGCATAGAAAATGTTGAAAAACGTATATGTCTTCCAAACTTCCCAATGCATCTGTCAAATTTGAAGGTTACTGTCGAAGTGTCACTGAATGACAATCAAACAGTAATTTTATGAATTAAATTACGAAGTAACTTACGGTTCTCAATGCTGGCCTGATTTTAAATAGCTTTCCAATTTCTGGTTGGAATACTATACTTACATATTCTAATTTTAAATGTCATTATGACATTTTGAAATTTCATACTATTCTTACTAATATGCTAGTAAATAAAATATTGTATGCACCACGGGATATATTCATGTTCTTTACCTTCGGACATATGTCAACCTCAGGGAAAAAACATATTCATATTCGAGATTTCTCCAGATCTTCACGTTTCAGGGTTCATAGATGACGAAAAACAGGTTTTCTCAATTCCGTCAGTTTGTCTGCCTGTCTGTCTATCTGTCTGTCTGTCTGTTGGCGGTATAACTCAAAATTATTGGTGAGAGGAAGACAATATTTTGTATACGCATTATATATCTACCTGGCATGAATTCGAAAAAATTTCAGACATATATATACAGGGTGAGCACCTTAAAAAGATAAATTTTGTTTATTTTTTATTTAACTTAGCCATAAATGCAAGTAATAATTTGTACATAGCTCAGGATTTATTCTTACCAAAAATGGGCCTGACTAAATACAGAATAAATGTTGTACGACACAAAAAGGAGCAACAAATTAGTGCGTTAGTTAATATAGCTGCAACGCAGGAATTCGAAGGGTCGGTGCTCCGTAGAGCAGGTAGAAATAGCCAGTTTTTTAATTTGAAAATTTATTTAATTTATTAGAAACGTGAAGATATTTTTACCCCTAATTTAATTTGATTTTTACAATTATATTATCTACTTTGATGTCACAATATGGTTATTATAACATCGAAAACAGTGCTACAATGGAGTCCATTATAACACTGTTTTTGGTAACTATTTGTTTTATAAGATTGGTGACATTTGCTTTCACATGCTCATAACACGGCAAACGTCAAATGTCGAATACATAAGCACAATCTCTGAACTATAGTTATTAAATTTATTCTAATCAATAAAATCAGCAACTCAAAGTAGATAAAATGGTACATTATACTATAGTGTCACAATGTCGACGAGGAAAGTTATGGGTAAAGCCTTTTACAGATTTTTTAATATAGTATTTAATTGCTTCGTTGTATTACACTCAAATTATCATTTCTGTGTCTAATTACTAACCATGATCGTTGATTTACAAAACTAAATACCAGCGTACATATATCAAACCAGTAGAGACACTCATGCAAAATGTTGAAGCCTGTCTAGAGTGCCTGGGACAGTAACTCAGGGGGTATTTCTAAGCTTGACTATCAGATGGCAGCACAAAGTTCTACCAATCAGAGCCAGTTACTGGCTCTGCTACCAATCATGATGTGATCAAGTAGTAGCGTAATCTGTTAGTACCATCGGAAAGTACCTCCCAGAAGCCGTTCAAGGTCATCCAAATCGGAATTTTGACATCAAAGGAACCGCCAGTGAGTGTCTCTACTTGTTTGATTTATGTACGCTGTAAATACTTTACATAAAGGTATCTACGAGAATTATGTGCATGTATGGCTTGTTGTCTATTTCAGAACCCTCAGGCGGGAAAGATAAAATGAGCACCCTGTATAAAAGACAAAGCCGTCGAAAGTTTTGAACTAGTCCGGGTAGTGATCGCCTTTGTTGAAGGGCGGTACAATCGACTTGGTTTTTGCTTATAACTGAGTTTATTAAAGTGTTACAAGGCAATATCTCGAAAACGATTTAAAATATTTTCATGAAATTTTGGTGAGGTAATAGAGAGATAGGGGACACATTGAAACATCTTATTAGTATTTACCTCCTAATAATCATCATTTCGTAACCGAAAGAGCAAATCAAGCAGTTTGCACACATACGTAGTTTTTTACGAAGTTTTGAATCTTATAAAGAAAAGTATAGCATCCTATTTAAATTCCAAAGTTACCCCCCACCCCTCAAAATAGATAGAGGCGGTAAATGTCAAAAATATGTTTAAATATGTTCCCCATCTCCTTATTACCTACCACTAAAATTTCATGAAAATATTTTAAGCAATTTTCGGAACATCGTCTTGTAACACTTTAAAAAACTCACCCAGTAGAGGTCACTCTTACAAATGTCTAAAAACATAATTCAGGATGTTGCCCGAATCAATCTCTAAAGAGGTGAATTATAGGACCCTTCGTATCTCCTATGTTTATTGAGTTAGAACATTTTTTTGGCATATATGTGTTGCTTTAAAATCTTTAGAAAGTGTTTAAGGGTTTTATTAAATTTCAAAAGGGGGGCAGAAGTGAAACGAGGTGAGGAGTTTACATTTTTTCACTGTGAATCCATTTTAGAATAAAATGGGGTAGAAAGCTAATAGTCTATCAAAGCCAACCGTAGAGGTATTTGACATTCGGTAGTCTTTTCAATCAGTAACAATCAGTTTGCAGATGCTCGATGCAACTAAAACCTTTCCTATCTCCCTCCTGCTTGTTCGGTTGGTAAAGGTCGAATTTATTTTCTAATCGGTTGGTTACAATTTTGGTAAACAATTTGTAAACTTACGGTAACAGACATTGGTCTGTAGTTGTCTAAGTGTGCTACATCTCCTTTTCTGGTAAGATAAGATAACTATTGAATTGTTCCAGAAGTCACGGATTTCTCATCTCTCAAGGCATAGTTTAAAAGGTCTTTATTCACAGCCTTATATGTAATAACAGCATTAGTGACTTTTAAAAAGTTGAAAAATGAGCCATTACCAACTTTTACTTCCAACCCCGGGCGTGAAGTAGATTACCATGACGATGGATAGGAAGTAATCCATTCCCAATCGCTGTTTACTTCCCGCCCTCAATTTTCAAAGAACTGTAAAATCCGAATTATTGTTTAGAATAAAGTGGTTGTGAATAAAATAGTATACATACCACGGTGAAAAACTTAATTCCTGTCTCGAGATAAAATTAACCTCGACGCTTCGCGTCCCGGTTAACTACTTAATCTCTCTACCGTAAAGAAACTCTTTCCACCTCAGTATGCCGACCTTTTGGCGGACACTGTATAACCTGCTTTACAACAAAATCGATAGTGCTTCACTTCTAGCTATGAGATTTTCATGTACCTCGTGTTTCAATCCGTAACGCAATAACTTTTCTTGTCTATACGGTTCGAAACAATCTACTTGTAAAGTCTCCTTTATATGTAATAGCTTCAAATTTTATAAAATTTGAAATAACTGTGATATAAATTGCTGTACTTTAGGGTTTTTAAGACATCATTAAATCAATCGATCCATGTATAATTAATGTTCATTAATATTAGCACATGCTCAAGCTGTTTATGTACGATTTCATTCTATTTAGATATGTTATATGCATTGTTATGATCACATTTTAGTGGCCTCGTATGTCAAATAATAATTATTAGTAATTTATAACATAACCAACAAAACAGATATTTAGTATAGGAATGTCCAGTAAAGGTAATAAGTCAAAGTTCAGATTGGTTATAAAATAGTGTAGGCCTTGTAAATAATTGATAGTATGATGTTTTTAGAATAGCATTGTCTTGGTTCATAAACAAATTAAAATCAGAATAGGCTTGGCATTTCATGCAACTAAAACAAAAACTGTAAACTAGTCAGTTGGAGGCAGCGTCTTCAAGATGTTGGTTGTGTTTTTGCCAAGCTCTCCCAATATGAGTGAATTTTATGTTCTATTAAATAGTTGATTAGAACTTATGTTTTATTGAGAGAATGTGTCCTGAGTGATTTGTAGAAGTTTTACTTTGTTTTGCGCTTCAGCAGAGATAGATACGAGGCATCAATTTGGTCCAAAGTAAGCCAGTGCATTTCGATGAGATTCTGCTTAGCTCCAGCAAGTTTACAAGTTCGTGTATAAGTGTATCAGCGGAGCCCTACAATAAAGCCCCCAGTTTCAGTAAAAGCGATCCAAAAGGCCATTGAGGTTGCAGCCGACATCCAGGTGGGTTCGAGTGCAGATTTGGGCCTAGCTAACATCAGGCCGGTAAAAACGTCTTGTCCAGAGCATCGTGGGAGTTCCAGGTCGGTGCAGGTAGCTGAAGATTCATCACAGCAACCATCTAAAGGGCAGATTTGCCATCTAAAAAGTGTCGCTGTGTGATGGTATTCGATTGGCGTCGGTTAGCGTCACTTCCGGTGCGTGGGGTCAGTGTTTTGTTTAGTGGCGCGGTATAGTGACGATCAATTATTATTGCATATGAACAGCGTTTACTCTGTGGACATCGACGATTTAAGTAAAATTTCAAAGCTGTTTATGTACTGTCAAGACCAGGGAACAACAGTTAGAAATACTATACTTGTACTATCCTATCAGTAAATAGCGGGGATACAGAGTGCTTGCAAATAAATGTGTAATCATGCTTTTGAATAATTGTTTATAGCAAATTAGTAGTAGTTTAAAATTTTGGTGTGGCAATGTAACTCTGTAGATAGTCATTTTAAGCATTATCAAGTTAGAACATATTAGCCGGGCTCTTTTTACCAGATGCTCGTGTGTGAGAGCTGCTCCGTGTGGAGTTCCCCCGAAAAGTTGCTGTCTTTTGCGGAGTAACGCTTAGACAGTCGAAGATTATGTGTGAGGCTGTCTCCTCCTTTTCCTGACATAATCTACAGAGTATATCCCCTCTGTATATGCCTATTTTGTGTAGGTGTTTTCTCAGGTGGCAGTGTCATGTGACTAGTCCTACCAGCCGTCTGATCTGAGTTCGTCCTAGATGGAGGACGTCAGTTGTTAGTCTGCGAGAAGGCGTTCTAATTATTTCCTTCCCCAGCGAGAAGCGTGTTGTCTAGCGGTCCATTTTTCTATCGCTGTTCGGATGCTTTGTTTGGGTATACCAAATACAGGTTCTGGGCCTATAAATGGGGTAGATGCACCAGCTTTTGCGAGGGCGTCTGCCGCTTCGTTTCCCTCTATCCCTGTGTGCCCTGGCACCCAAATGAGCTAAACAGTGTTCTTTTCAGATAGGAGTGTCAGGTGATTTAAGCATTCTCTTGTTAGCACAGAGCTTACACGAGGTGATTCAAGCGCTTTCAATGCCGCTTGACTGTCAGAAAGTATGCTTATGCGTTGTTGGAATACCTGCGTTTTGCATTTTCCTGGACGCATTGCATTATAGCAAAGATTTCAGCTTGAAAGACTGTGGCTTTGGTCCCAAGAGATACACTAATGTCCTCTTTTGGCCTTACGCCATGTATTCCAGCACCCGTGCCCTCTGCTGTTCGGGATCCATCTGTGTACCAGACTAGCCCATTTGGCAGGTGGGTTGAGGTTTCTTGGGTCCAGTCATTGCGATCGTACCTCACAGTGAAAGGTTTGTCAAAGGAATACTCTGGAAGGCTGTAGTCTGAGCCCATTTTTAAGATGGAGTTACCTTCGCCCACTTCCTGTATCCGTTTGTGTCCGCACCGTTCCTGGTTAGTGTTCCAGTTTGCGGTGGTTTTCATTCTGTATGCTCCAATATAGGCTTCCCCTTTTAGATATATGTCTAGAGGTGTTAGTCCCAAGAGAGCTTCCATAGATGCTGTTGGAGTGCTGTTCATAACTCCACAGATGCACAAACAAACCAGTCTCTGTATCCTGGATAGTTTTTTAATTACTGTTTTTGTTCTACCTTTGGCCACCATACCAAGGTGCCATCATTGGTTTCAGTCCCCATGTTTTACCAAACATGCGTCTACCCATCATGAGGGCCATTTTTGCTTTGTTTGCTATTTTATCTAGGTGTGCATTCCAGTTTAGTTTTGCATCTAGGGTAATACCCAGATATTTAACTTCCTGGCTAACCTGAATTCTTTCACCAAAGATTGTAAGGTTGTTGAAGGCCTCTACATTTCTTTTCTTAGTGAAAGGTATTATAGATGTTTTGCTAGGGTTTACCTTGAGGTTTTCCCTATTGCACCATCCCTGAGTGATGTTCAGTGCCCTTTGCATGAGGGCCGCAATGATGGTTGGATACTTGCCCCTTATGAGAATGACTATGTCATCCGCATAACCTTGGGTGTAGAACCCTTCATCATTGAGTGTCTGCAGGAGATCGGTTACTACCATGTTCCAAAGTAGTGGGGATAGAACACCCCCTTGTGGACAACCTCTGACAGCACGTGCCTTGAGGGATTCTTCTCCCAAATCGGCCTGTATCTGGCGTCCCTCTAACATGGTTTTTATCCATCTGTTTGTGATGTCGTCCACGCCATGTCTTAGGGTTGCAGTCATTATTGATTCGAAGGAGGTATTATCAAATGCTCCCTCTATGTCCAGGAAAGCAGCTAGGGCTACTTCCTTGTTGGTTATCGACACTTCTACCCTACTGAGTAGGTTGTGAAGTGCCGATTCGCATGATTTTTCTGGTTGATATGCATATTGGCTACGATGTAAGGGATTGTCTTTCAAGACCCCATCTTGTATGTGCCTGTCTACCAGTTTTTCCATAGTTTTTAGACAGAAAGACATTAGGATAATCGGTCTATATGCCTTTGGCAGGGTGTACGATGCTCGTCCTGGTTTGGGAATGAAGACGACTTTGATCGGTCTCCACGCCAGTGGCAAGTAGTTTCCCGCTAGGCATAGGCGAAAGATCTTAATTAGGATCGGTACCAGAAGGTCTATTCCCCGCTGCAGTAGAGCGGGGAAGATTCCATCTGGTCCGGGTGATTTATAAGGTGAGAAGGATTTTACAGCCCACTGCACCTTGCTATGACTGATCACTTCCCTAGCTACCTTCCACTCGTCTCTCGCGGGCTTCTTTGAGAAGTTGCTAGGGACTGGCTGTGATGTTATATTAGCCTGATCAACCATCAGTGCTCCTGGAAAGTGTGCTTGAATTAGCATTTCCAGGGTTTCCCTTTCACTGGTTGTGTATTCCTGTGTCGGTTTTAGCATGTTCCCGACTGGATTTAACAGAACTTTGTGGAGACGTGCTGTTTCTGTGGTGCCTTCAATGTCCCCACAGAAGCTCCTCCATGAGTCTGTTTTTGCTTTTCTCAGAGCTTTGTTATATTCGGTTAGAGCCTGGGCATGTTGGCCCCACTCTCCGGTCCTTTTTGCTCTGTTAAAGAGTTTTCGTGCTTTTTTCCTCAGGTTGGCCAGGTGTTCATTCCACCATATGACCTTCCTGTTGGTCTGTCTCTTTCTTAATGGACAGTTGTTTTCATATGAGGTTAGTATGGCGTCATTCATTTGGTCCACAATTACCTCAATGTCTGCTGACGTATGGATATGGGTTTTAACATCGGATAACTTGCTAAGAAGTTCCTCCCTGTATGCAACCCAATCAGTTTTCCTGAGATTTCGATAGGTTATTGTTGCCTTTTCAAAATCTGCCAGGAGGTACTCAATGTGTCTGTGATCAGACAGTGATGGTTCGTTAGATATGCGCCATTGTATTACTCTGTCTTGCAGTCCAGCCGTGGCCAGAGTTATGTCAATGACTTCTTGCCGACGTCGAGTTACAAAAGTGGGCTCACTACCTCGGTTAAGTATTTGTAAGTTATTACTTACCAAATATTCCAGGAGATCGGTTCCTCTCTGGTTTGTGTCCGTGCTGCCCCATGCAGTGTTGTGCGCATTGGCATCGCAGCCTGCTAAGAACTGGAGGCGGTTGGCCTCGCAGAACGTTGCAGTTTCCATCAACTCTGTGCTTGGTGGAGGATTGATGGCATCGTAGGGAAGGTATACGGAGGATATCACTACCTGCCTTTCGTTGCCCTCCCTGACTTGTTTCAGTTTAATGGTTGTTAGATCCCTAAAACATAAGTTGTACAGAGCCATGTATTTTACCCCCCTTCTTACATAAATACATGTCCTGGGTATATCAGAGGATTTATCGTATATTAACTCACCTCTAGCTTGTCCGAGTCCCATTATTTGGCCCCTTACTATCCATGGTTCTTGGACGAGGGCCACATCAATGTCCTCGGTTTGTAACCGGCTGCATAATACAGCCGTGGCTCCCCTACTGTGTTGGAGGTTTACTTGCAGTAGCCTCAGGACACTTGCTGGTGCTGGCGCCATCTTGTCCGTCAGGGGTAGGTGCAGATAGACATCTGAACGTTGCTCTACCTAGGCCTAGACATGGCTTCATGTTCAGGTTACGGAGAGTGGTTAGGGATGTCTCGTCGATCAACATGATCAGTGTCCTGCCTTTAGGCTCCGATACACTGTTGATGACTCGCCAGCCCTCTGTCTTCAGCCCCTTGTTCTGGGTCTTAAGGAGATCAAGGATATCCTTCTGCGGTTTGGTACTAAAGGGTTTGGGAGCCCACATAAGTACTTTGGCCGCATTCAGGATCTCCTTGGCTGGTCCTACTCTGAGCCTAGCTCCCTCCCACAGCTGGAGGTTTGGGGTCGTGGTTGTCAGCCCTTTACTAAACTTGAGATAACTAGAGCCGATTTAGAGTCATATAATTATTAAAGGTATAACAGTATATAATATTCTATATCTCGCTCTCTATATCTACTTAGTTATTATGTTTGTATATGTTATTTAATATTATATTTTTTGTATTCGCTCCCCAAACTGGTTACTTTGGAAACTATCTAGGATCCTCAAAATGGCCATTTAGAGGCCTTGTACTTAAAGTCGTCATGACAACATTTTAGCGGACTCAAACATTAGTTACCATGACGACTTTAAGTACAAGGCCTCTAAATGGCCATTTTGAGGATCCTAGACAGTTTCCAAAGTAACCAGTTTGGGGAGCGAACAATACATTTTCGCGCGGCCTTCTAATATAATGCCGCGTTAATGGTAATTGAAACTTCATATTATAATGTTTGGAGAGCTAATACAAAAAAACGTTGTATGCAACACGTCCTCAAAAGGCTTTAGAGGACTCATCTTCATATTACGGACTCGGCTGCGCTTCGCTCCGCCTCGTCCGGAAACATTACGACTCGTCCCCTAAAGCCTTGCTTTGAGGACTAGTTACATAAACTACTATTACTGTACTTGCGCATTGTCTTATAATTGGAATTTTTCTGTTGGGCAATAAATATATCTGTATTACACAACCGCTCGAGCAACATGTACGAACGGTTGATAGATATTATTCTTCCACGGTATATGATTGGTGCTAATACCTTGTGATCGAAAAAATATTTAAAACAGGACGTGTTGATCCGAACCCGGTATATTTATTACTTCACTCGTCTGAAAGACGAAGGAAGCATTGTAATCACGAAAAAATCACCTTTCGAGATTTCTTCAGATCTTCACGTTTCAGGGTCCCTACATAACGAAAAACAGGTTTTCTAAATTCGGCCTGTCTGTCTGTATGCCTATCTCTCTGTCAGTCTGTCTGTTGGCGGTATAACTCAAAAACTATCTGTCGGAGAAAGATGATATTTTGCATGCGCATTATAAATTTACTTGGAATGAAACCGGCAAAATTTCAGACAAATATATACAGGGTGGGCACCTTAAATAAATAAAATTTTATTTATTTTTTATTCAACTTAGTAATAGATACCAGTAATAATTTGTACATTCTTACCAACAATGGGAGCCAATAGATACAGAATAAATGTTTTACTATACAAAAACGAGGCACAAATTAGCGTGTTACTAAATATAGCTGCGACGCAGGAATTCGAGAGGTCGGTGCTTCGTGGCGCAGGTAGAAATTGCCCAGTCCCTTACAAATTCAACAAAACGTTGTGGGCTGCGCATGCGGTCCGCCTGCCGTTCCAATTCGACCACCAGTAACGTTTTTTTTTTATTTGAAAACTTATTTAATTTATTAGAAACCTGAAGATATTTTTACTCCTAACTTAATTTGGTTTTTAAAATTATTTATTGTCACAATGTCGACGAGGGAAGTTCTGGGTAAAGCCTTTTACAGATTTTTATTAACTTGTTATAAGTATAATCACAATAAATGGACTTGGCCAGGATGCCACTGGAACTATCTGCCAGAAAACTCGTCGATGTGTAGGTGATACCCTGACTTTAATAAGCTGATCAAGGGCTACTCTAATTCCGTTTTTTTATCGCGCGGTATTTCTGTATAGTCTAGTGGATAAGTATTAGCTTAAAAAATTTTTAGGCAACCAAATTTATTTAGCGTCTTCTCATTTCCCACTTGCTCTTCAACGCCTCTGAGACCAGCAAAGCTCTCCCATAACTCTCCAGCGCCCACAAAAGTTTGTTTGGTAACACTCACTTTAGGAAACTACTATAGTCTAAACTCTAAAGAATGCGAAAAGTCGTTATTACAATATTTTTGATAGTTTGAAAGAAATTTTGCTATGTCAATCCACCCCTTGAAATAGAGCGTTTGTTTGTTTAAGACACGAACTGAATATACGATTAATGAATTAGAATTATGCTTTTGCTTTGGATACCTAGCGAGCATGTCGACTTTTACATTTTCAATACGACAATAAATTTCAATAATTATACAGCCTTTATAAAAACCTCGTTATTGTTATTGTCTTAGCATGGACGGTTATAACTCAATGAAACCGAAAGAAATCGCATATCGAGACCAACCACGCTGTTGCTCCTGATTCATTGCAGAGATTCGTATCTTGATCCGCTTGCTCGCTATTTTATAATTATCATAAATTTAAAGCAACCTACTTAGCGATATTAGTGTTATTAACGTAAGTTACGGCGTTACCGGATATTAAAGTAAAATCGCGCTCCGCAACCTTGAGGAGGTAAAAATTTCCGCAAATAGATCGCGATGTTACGTAAGAATTAATTCGCCGCGATACACTTCATTTATTTGGGTTGCATTCTGCAGCTCGTTGCACTTTTACTTTCGGAAAACGAGCTGCGAGAGAGAGACGGCGCCTGAGGCCGCTTGCAGAAGTCGTGTGTGCGATCAAACTAGATGACCCGCCAACCGTGACAGCATTTAATGAATAGTAAATAAAATTGACAGAAATCATTATTCCGTACACCCCAATGAAAACTTGAGGCGACTGCTAGAATATGATGGATGAAGGCGGTTGTTTTCATCGCTCGAAACGTATTCTAATGTTGCAAGACAGCTATCAGTTTGAGAGCATTAAACCTAATCAGCCACGGAAAGCTGTTAAGGGCCCAATTATTTATTTTAATAGTTACAATTCCCATAACAACTATTGCCAAACGCCAAGTAAGTGAAGTAACGGATAATCAAAAATTTAATTAAAATTCGCGAAGTATGTCATTTCAAGTTATTAATGTTAAACAACCTCATTTAGTTTGCTTAATCTACTCGAGCATTTTTTTTCCATTTTAGTATACTTCTGCCTCTGACGATTATCAAACTAAAATATGTCTCGTTGATGTATTCTATTGCTGTGGAAAATGGAAATAGGGATCAAGCCTAAATATATTTACAACTTTTTACTCGTCATTTATGGAATAAATACTAAACACAGCTTAAAACTAATTTTAATTTTAAATTCTAGGCAGTTCCATCTATCTCGTATGGGAATTTCAGGTGATTCGTTGTCAAACAGTTGTACAACTCAATTTTCCAGTTTCCTCAACCGAGATTGAAGTTCCAGCAAATCTGGGGTTTCCATTCCATCCACTGACCCTTCTGGAAGTGGCACACATGAAGGAGGCAACTGAGTAATTATGTTCCGGCAAATTAAAAATGTTTCCATCCCCCAAAAAATACAGTTCCGTAGCATTTCAACTTGAAATCGTCGGTGCCTTCTTTCGGGCCCCCATTCTGCTGTGGCCTGTTGTGGTTGTTTTGGGTTCCTGTCAAACCTCATTGTGAACATACTATGAATCGTAGCTGATTACGTTGTATTTTCGACATGTTACAGAATTCAGGACCAGGATGCTTGCGGAAGGTAGTTGTGCCTCCTATTGAATGTTTGTTTTTTTTACTTGAGAAACACTTTTTAACACTGTCGCACACGGCACACTTATTTTTGTCGTTTATCGTTGCAGATATGTCTTACATGATTTGTTCTTATATACAACTATATTTATAATGATTAGCATTTTGAAGCAAAACTTTTAAGCTATCTAAATATAGAGCGTCCTATTTAAAAACGTAAGCTTGGTTCGTCACACTTTTTTGAGCCACTCTACTTAATAAAAAAATAGTAATGTGCACCACCTCCGTATGTAAAACTTTTATATAGGCACGATTTTTTTTGTAACACATGGAAGAGCACCAAGAGCTACTTTCATTTAATCTTATCCACGTCTGACATCTACCTCGTATTTTTGTCGGCGAACACCTATAGAGCCGCGGAGAAATGTACGGCAAACGATAACGGTAGTGATGGGCACTATGGAATGAATTTATTCGAATATTTTTATTCGTTTTCCCTATTTGCGCCATTGGCTTAAGAATATTTATTAAATGAATGCTCCTAACTATTGAATGCATTTATTCGAATATCATATTCGCTTTAGAATTCAAAATATTTCTAAAGGTGTATACCAATAAAATAATAAGATAATAATTGATAATACTTGTTGCGATATGTGAAATGGTAGATCCAATATCTAATTTGCTTTCCTGTATAATAGGTTAGTGTAAAGGATATCTAATTCGCTTTAGCGGTGCACTCCATGTGTTTTAGAATAGACAATAGGGCATGTATGGGTGGCCGTCGATACATTTAATATTTTGGGTTTTCGTTTTCGCACTCAAATAATCTGTAGTTACTGCAAAAGCACTGTACATGGCAATTCGATAGGTAGCAACCGGCGAAAACCTAATGAATAATATTCATTCGTTCCGTTCGGCTTTGTGCTATAGCGCCACCTATCGCGTTACCAGTTCGCTCATTTCCATTTGACATTTCGATTGTTTCTGGATAGCGTAAATGACGAATGAATAAAACCATTCATTCGTTTTACCTATCGAATAATTCGAATAATCGGTGACTATCGAACTATTCGATAGTTTTCATTCGTTCGTTCCCATCACTAGATAACGGAAAAATGATCTAATATCACGAAAACGATTTACGTTTAACTCATACAACTCCATATTAAAATTATTTTATTAGTATTTGGAAGCCAAACTTTTAAGTTACCTAAATATTAGGCCTTCCATTAAAAAAAAAAATGTTTGTTCGCCACACTTTTTAAAGCATCCTGTATAATCGAAAATGTTTTGCTAATGTGCACTATCTTAGTACCTATAAGTTTTATGTAAGCGCATTTTATGTAAATTCCATAGTTTTAGACATATCTCACTCCCCTGTATCGTTGCCGAATCTGTATGAGTACGGTTGTCGCCCAAAAAATCGGGTACACCTATTTTTTCCCAATATAAACTAAATTTTTAGAATAATGCCTTCTACTAAATTTCAAATAAGAATGCAGTAGGTGGCGCTTTAAACTCAAACTCAATTTTACACTAGGACAGTGTAAGTTTGTTTGGCTGTGTTTTATAATCCAAATAAACATTGTAAGCCAGCCTCTTTTATCCACAATTTATTGGTTTTCCTTTTATATATTTGAAGAATTTTTGACAATTTTGAAAAATATTAGATTTTCAGATGGTTGTAATGATGACTTTGTTTCGGTCAATCACGGCCATATTTATGATTACTATTTAGTTCCAAGTACTGTATGCTTATTTGAAATTTAGTATAGTAAGTAATGTATACATTTAAATTAATTCACACTGTTCGCAGTCATCGAACGTCGAACCTTCTAAGGTGGGTTGTGAACATCTTAGCAACTCAAGGGAATTCACCAATGTAATGTTACGCCACTTGTGTGCAATGAAACTACATTTGTGTAAGTGATAACAACTATGTGTATGTGGTTAATTAATTAGATTTATAAGATGTTATTTGCTATTTATTATATCTTAGGAATACCTGTAAATATTTCATTATTAGTTTAAAATGTTACGACTTGTTTATGCTGCAATTGAATTGGGGCCGATTGGGCTGAAATTTTGGATAGTTGTATTTTCCAGTC
Organism: Agriotes lineatus; assembly: GCA_940337035.1. Classification (NCBI taxonomy): domain Eukaryota; kingdom Metazoa; phylum Arthropoda; class Insecta; order Coleoptera; family Elateridae; genus Agriotes; species Agriotes lineatus. The sequence goes on along the minus strand of CALNHX010006042.1, from coordinate 39,382 downwards.
AGCAATCATATTCCTTGGATTAGCCCTGAATTTTGGATTTTTTTTTCAGTTGTGTCAGCTGAATCTGGGAAACATCCCTAAAACGTTTACTGCAAATCAAAAGTTGTAAAAGATTACAAAACTGATACAGTTAGGCTAATTAGGCTCATAAAGTGATTAAATGTTGTAAATAGTGAAATTTAGACTGTTGTCATCTGCCTACTGAAAGAGGCTTGTAATTTCTATAATTTAATCCAAAATTATTTAAAACGTACGTAAAAGGGGTTACATAAAGTGCATGTTGCAGTATTGTTACTTAAATATTAAAGTAAAGCTAATAATTGATCAATTCTACAATTAAGGCATAAATTAATAGAATTAGATCATGCAAAGTATTAAAACTTTCCTTGCGAAGCAACCGATCTAGTGGTGTAAATTTAAGTTTTATGTTAATTAAGTTTGTTGAATTAATTAAGGAAATAATGCGATACCATTTGTTTAAAAAATGTATTTACTATATAAGCGTTCGCAAAGCTGAACTTTCCCCTTTTCCATATTGTGCTAGTGTAAGCTAACATGCTGATTTGTGTATCTTGAAAACAAATGTTTGAGCTGTTTTGAAGAATTGCCAGCTGTTTTTATTATAATAAGTTGGGTTAAGAGCTGAGTTATGCAGTAAATAAACGGTTTCAACGCTTACCTTGTGTATTCTATTTGGAAGCTGTCATTTGAAAGCTGCAAGGTTAAAATCTAATAACTGCAACAAGCTGCGGAATCTATAAGTTAAGACAATTATTCTTTGGTTACCTGCAAAATAATGACAACGAAAGAGCTTGTGAAGCTACGATTATACGAACCGGGTTTCTAACGCAGAAGATAAAAAGCCAGCGATGGCTTACGAGTAAAAGTAGTCGAAGGAGAGGTTTTTGTATGTTTAGTCTACTACGACAAACTCTAAGCAGCCATATCGCCTTTGGTGGGCAAAATTCATTAGTAGATAATGGCGAAGTGTATGTTAACGGGAGAATAAGCAAGGTAGGATTCTATTTATACTTATAATTTTACTTGTGGATTGTTTGCTGTAAATTTTTGGTTTTTGAATTAAATAAAAAGCTGTGTATTTGGGCAAAGTCACATTACGGTTAGATACTCTCAAATCGTGAGATAAATTGCAATTCAGATTAAACTAGTTTGCAGTGGTACAAGAATAACCTTGTAATAATTGGTATTTGTATTAGCAATAAACAAGACTCTCAAAAAGGTGCAAATTTAGAGCGATAAACCTAATAGTAAATGAAATATTTAAATAAATTTGTAAGTTAAACTAAAAGCAATATCCATTGTATGCTGATTGTTAATATAGGTGTAATGAAACAAATATCTTTATTTCTTTTATTCTTATAATTTGTCTTGAGACCCGGTAGATGTGTTTCTCGTGCCTCAAGTGTTGTACAAATTATATAATTAAGCTGGTTATTATTTATTATTAAAGCTAGTTGTTGAGTACAATTCTTAAAAATATTGAACTTAAATATAAATTGCTCTTAAAATAAACCTGCTGTGATATCACAATTCTATAAAATATTTGTACTCGAGCAAAGGTATCCCCCCCCCCCCCCCGCTTGTAGTGATAGTTTGATACATTTTAAATATCAGTATTTTAACAGATTGTTTTACTACCAAACAGCATTCTGTACAATGAGTAAAATCCTGCATTAAGAGGGTTACTGTAGACAAAGAATATCCCTTGTGTTTTGTTGTGCTGTCACCTAGAAATGTGTGGACAAACTACCAGTTTACCAACCTGAACATTTCTATCCCAGCTGTCCGACGTAACTAACTAGGTGAATCTTCGAAGTACACTCATGCAATTTTGGACATCAAAAACTTTGCTTTTTCATGTTTATTGAACAGAAGCGATTCTTTTACCATTTATAAAATAGCAGACTGTAACCAGCCAAAATTTGTCTCTGAAATGTAGTATTGCTTAAGTCCGTACGACACGTGTAACTTGATAATCAGTGTTGTCTATATAGCAACGTGTCGCTATCCTTTCAGCATAAGCCAAACGTCAACCTTAAGACATATAGTCTGTTCAGTAAACATAAAAACACAAAGTGGCCTTTGATTTTAAAAATTTCATGAGTGTACTTCCAGAATTTATCTTGTCTAGGAATGTACTTACAAAAAGTTACTAAAAAATATAGGTTAAGGGTGTGACATTTACTTCCCATTTGACATAAACGTTGTAATTAACTACTTTCAAGATATTATACAATTACTGGTTGGATACTATTAACATAGTGTTTACCAATACGTATTTTTATTACATTTTAAAGAAGTTCAGGTGAGAATTTCTAGAAAAATATTTACTTTGACACTGACAAAGAGAAATATTAATTGTCATTTTTAAATTCAAATCTGCATGTATACAGGTGTGGAAACCTTTGCAAAACAAAATACAGAATCCCTATAACAAAAATTATATGCACATGCCAACTTCAAAAAAATTAAAATGTTTTTGTGTTTGCTGAATGCCCTATACATATTTAAATGAATTCAAAATTTCTATTTTATGCTTCAATTTTCCATCCCATCGAAGGCTATGGTTTATGTCACAGTATCTTCCAATTACAATACTAGCCACATTTTCCACAATCTAAGCACACGCTCATTCGATGACTGCTTTTTATCGGACATTATTTATTTATAATACTGTATAGGTGGTACAGAATGCTATGTTATGTTCAAGGTTATCACATCACATAACAACAATATGCTTTTGAAAACCTTTTACTTTGCAGTTATGCAATGTTTACTATAAGAACACACTTGCTGAAATTCTTTCAGTTCTGAAAACTGCATCGTTAAATTAAGCAACCGCGTTTAAAGCATTGTTGCTTGGTGGATTCTGTTTCGTACATTTTGCTTGATAGCAAAAATAAGTGTTCAGAAAATAAAAAAACCTAGACTCTGGTTATTCAAAATAAAAGCAGGCGTAAGCTGAGCAGAATGCATCAGCAAAATAATAAATTATTGACAATTATCGTTGAATATTATAGTGACATATAACTGTAATAGTTATTTACTATACAAGTGCGATAACAGCATCATTATTATACGTGTGCGTAAGTTACAAACGAGTGCGTAGCACGAGTTATGTAAGCACACAAGTATATTAATGATGCATTATCACACATGTATTGTACAAAATTTTATCTACGACTGCCTAAAATTGAGAAAAGTGCATTAAGAGAAATGTCAGATCTGTCATTTTCAAAAATATTTTACTAGGCAAATGTCATTATGTCATTCATTTGACACTATTTTAGTTACGTAATGAAGTCATTACATAACTGAGTGGTGTAATGAGCTTCATTACCTAACTGAAATAGTGTCAAATGAGTGACGTAATGCGTTACTTATCCCACTGGAGTAGATTTAGTATAAATATTAATAAAGCCTTGCAATTTATAGTCATTTTTAATTTATATTATCGCTGAAAACAGCTGTTAAGCCGATGTCATGTCTTTATAGTTAAAGCTTTAAACATTGTATCAATTTGTTACAGTATTAATTTATTTTAAGATTTGGTTTCTAATATCTAAATAAGATTAAATATGAATTTTTAAAAATATAATAGTGTGATGCTTTCGGTAAGCGTTTCCCGACTTGTTAGATGTAATTCATGCATGCTGCTCTTGCTTATTTTCTTGTGTTAGAGTTTCTTTGCAAAAGATCTAAAAAACACAATCAGAGTTGCTCCATGCAAAAAGCGCACTCTAGGTAATATTTTTTATCTAAAATCAGCCGTAGTCAACTACTGCTGATTTTATTATTAAAATTCAATTATAATGTATAAAGAATTAAGATCGCGTCGCGTTTTTGTAATTAGAATTAGGTATCTAAAATTTAAATAATAACTGTATGTTGATAGTTTAATTACAATAAAGTTATCACGATTGTCGTTTCTGAAACTCATGTTGTTTACGCACTGCGATAATGATGTTTCAAACCAAATAAATTCAGCTAAGTATATGAGGCCAGATATATAATATAACGTAAGAAAAAAAATAGAGAAAATGTGCAGGATATTAATGTTAGATAATATAACAGTTGCCTTTTATTTCTAATAGGCCCGCACAAAAAATATTGTATGTGATAGTTGTTTGCACTTCTTTGAAGCATCTTGTTTTTAAGTTCAATTTTTGAAGGTTGTTCTGTATCGTCAAGTTACATAAACACAGATTGTCAATGTTTACCAACTTTGTATTCATATAATCAGTAAATTTTTTTAATTAAATTCTTATTTTTTGTAGAAGCCAAGTTTTGTTATGAAAAAGTGCCGCTTTGAAAGAACGTTTGAAATTCTGAAATATTCCTTAGTATTAAATTATCCTCAGCGCTTCTATTTTCAAGCAATTCACAGCAGTTGAAACAGTAAGTTTTACCATCTTCGCAGTGAAATTAGAAAACATTATAAAAAATTTAGAATTGTAATGCACTAAAGTCAAAGTTGTCAGGATTGAAATATCTAAAATACGAGAAAGTTTTTCGTTTTTTATTCTGGAACAGAGTAACTGATAAAAAGGATTGAAATCCCTATTTAAATCGGAAACAAACCAAAATATCTATTTTTTTAAAGTGTTTAAGATGTTTTTTACGTCCAAATGTAGTGTTGCTTAGAAGCATGACTGTGAATCATGAACGATTTGCACTACAGCAATAGATTGCACAATAGGAGAAAACGTTCTGCAAATTGACAGGCTACAGAACTATTCTCGCCGCCAAGTTTGTCATGAACAAAATGCAGGTCTGCACGAACGTGTATAGCATACTTTTTTAACGAATTAACATTTGGAACGTGTGGAATATAACAATGAAATCCATATTTGAACTGTAAGACATTTTAGTAAGCTTATAGTAGCGATTGTTATATTCTCAGTTTGTGCTGAAAAGGTCAATGTAGATACAAAACATGTTAGTGTTGTTCAAATTATCTATGTAAATTGTAGTTTCTGCTTGTTTTAATTTTCCCACAAGTTGCGTGTCGTTTATATTACTATCTATAGCTTTCAAATTCTTTTTGGCCCCCTAACATGTAAACAACACATTCATACACAGTTGACGCCCACCGTAACTACAATTTTACAGTTAGTCAGTGTTAGGGTACCTTGATGTCAATTGACACATCATCATAGAGTGAGAGGGGACAACGGTTTGTCCGTACCCTGAAAAGGACAAATACGTCAAATTGAGATCAAGGCACCCTAGTCAGCATTTTAACGCACCCCGGTGCGATAAAATGACTAGGACATACAACTGTTTGAGACTCGCAGTTAATGTGCCTTGCACCTTGTGAACTCGAGTACGGATCCATATCACACTTTCATTTTGATGATGCAAGCTGCAAGGTCTTGCGAACCGTTAGTTAATATGGGTACACAAACAGCAACAAGGCCAGATCTGCCTAAGTATCCTCGGCCTGAAGGTACTCAAACAACGCGAGTCACGAAAGAGCATCGCTATCGTTTGGATTCATGCTTGAGTTCACAAGGGGCAAGGCACATTAAGCCAGAGAATGGTGGGTGTTTATTCACAATGACTAGGCGGTTTAAGCCGAAATTCTGTGCTAATAAGAATGACTAGAACATTATTAGCTTTCAGATATCCTTAAACAAAAAGTTGCTTTGTAGTATAACAGGTGTTTGCAGAAACGTTAGTTACGTTTTTGATCGTTCAGTTGAGTTTAGAAGAAGTAAAGAGAATTTATATTGTTTTTAATAGTAACACGCCAACACCATCTTCTGGCAGTTGTTCCAGGCAATTAACAGTTGGCACTAATAATTCCACTACCAAATCACCATTCTAATGATAGATGATGCTCAACCAGGACCTCCCCATCCACACAAACTCTACACCTCGCTTGAATGAACGACTTCGCCTGAAATCTTGATCGGCGCCAATTCGAATGGCTGTAAACTAACTGAATACTCTAAGCAAGCATAAAATAAATCTGGAAGTCTCTTAGGAAGGAACATGAAGTAGTAATAAACTCACACCTATTCCGCGATCCATCTGAAAAAGTGTCCGGATTTTTCATTTCATTTCCATATCGCATGTATTTAGGCGTCTCGAGTCGTCCGCTTGCAGCCAACGGTTTTAAACGCCCTCATTCTGTGTTATCGCGGGTTCGGGCCCATTGGCGGCGAGCAGATGGTTCTTCTCGGCCTGCCTGGCGAAGTGAATTCTTGTACACATTTGAGCCAGAATAGAGATAGTTGCTATGCGTTCGAGAAAGCAAGTCGTAGGTTTTGTTCTCACCACTTTTCGATGCGAGCTGTCTTCGCACATTTTTCGAGAGAGATTGGCCCTGGTGTTGTAAGAAGCAAGAAGTGTTTTCGAAGTGGTCGTACGCCACGCCCCCTTCGGGGTCGCGTAGACGTGCGTGGGCAAGGCTTTACAGTTGTTTATTTGTGCTAATTAACGTCTAACGGTCGTTGCTTGAGTGTATGTGTGCGTACCGCATGTTTTGATCTCGTTTTTCGAACTCCGCGTCGTTGTGAAGCATGTTTTGTTCCGTACGCAAGTGTTGTGCGTTTTATTCAACTGCACGTGAGGTAGCCTTGGCTTGGAGCGAACGTAACGTGATTATTTACCGTTGTAAGCCTTGAAGTTTTCGTTTGTCGTGGGGCGGCAACCCCTATAATATGTTGCTTGGACGGACTCTTTGTAAAAACTCATTAGCAGCTTACAATGTTTCGCGAAGCCATCGCTTTGTCGTTCTGCCGTTTCGTGCGGGCTTCGAACAGCTTCTCGCAGTTGGTGTCTTCTGCAGTGTTTGGAAAGCGACCGAGTGCAGTAGCATGGGAGATCAGTTGCCGCTAGCCAAGCTTCTAAAGGTACCGTTATAATATAGTTAACATCTTTTACAGTGCGAATTTAAAGTGTACAGGGTGTTTCGCCGAAGTATCGGGCAGTTGACGTAACGTTGCGGTCGTTTAACTTTTATTGTGTGCACTTTTGCATTTGTCAAACCATTTTAGTTGTGCGATTTAATTCAGTACCGTCAGAATATATGAGCCTGTTTAACTTTGCGTGGTGGCATGGTGAAATGTGCCACAACTGTTCCATGTTTAGTTGAATACCATCCTTTCATTACGGTTAATTGAGTCAGTATTTAAATTATCCAGTGTTCACACCGTTTACCAGTCATTTCAACAGTATGTCAAATTCACCGACTATTTTAATAGATTAAGACGTTACGCAATTTACCTATCTAATGTTTACTAACCCATTTCATATTTTTATATAACTTTTATGCATTTAACTATTTTTGCTATTACATTTCATGTTTGCTAACTGTGGTGTGTATTTTTACAGTTGTAAGAGGAGCTTGGCCAGCTGTTCAGGTGAGTTCTTCGAAAGGTACGTCCGTGGTGTTGTACTTGACTCGCTGACCAGAATACTGCCAAGGTTACAGTCGAAAGGTGAATCCGCTGTGCTTCCACTTTTCTTCCACGGGTTCACCTATGCATTCTTCCCTAGTATGGAATTGTGGTGGCGCCTTTATCATTTTAGCTCTGCTTTCGTGTATTAGGCCGTTGCCCAGGGTTATCTCGTGTCGGACCACTCCTCGCTCCACTGATGTTAGTCGGAAACTCTTTGTAACGGGCTGGGGCAGCGGTCTTATGAATTACATTCCCAATTTTGTGAGTTAGATTACGCGCTAGTCGTTTAGCTTTATTTTCTTTGTCTTGATACCGGTTTAGCCTGTAACATGCATTACAGGATTTACACGAACTTACAATGGACGTCCTCTACTGGTTGCATCATTTCAGCTTGGAGCTGATTAAATGTATTAATATAATTAATATAATATGTACTTAAGTAATATTTTTCGAATTTATAATATGTTATCTTGTTAGTATAAAATATATATATATATATATACAGGGGGTTCCCTGAGGTAACCGATATACTTCCACCATGTGTTCTGGAGGTGATCCGTATTCGGCTTTTTTGAAGTGGATAGTCCTGCCTCCGTCATCATTTAAGCCACGCCAATTCTTCTTCCACATAACCATCCACAACGATAGCACTCTTCCAACCACCGTGCCTCTTGAGGGCTAACAAATAACCACCTCGATTTGCCAACAAGGTGGGTGACCTGCGTCGGAAGCAATGTTCCGTATATTCTCGAGAGTTGTATAAATTCAGAAATCTTGCAATTTTTGATGGTATACTGCCCATCTTATTGTTATTAATAGGTACCAACAGCTGTGTTCACACACCGTCCCTTTTGATATTTCAGGAAAAAGCGATCATGAAATTTAGTCTAATTTGTAAATATCTCCGGACAATGGCCACTCATTCACTGTTAGTTACGACAAATTTCCGACATATGTTGGCTTTTGTTTCAGATATGGTAATTATTATTATGTCGTCTTTGAACACTACATCTTTAACAACCATTTTATAGAGCTCCCGACACGCCAATTATTAAAACAACCTAAATAAATATTTTCTTCAGAAATACGTAGTTGTAAGAAATAAGATAAATTTTAGAATTTAAAATAAAAACACAATATATCTGCGTAGTGGATTAAAGTAGCTACCTACTTTCATCATTAAAAACTGGTTGTCAGGAGTTTGATCAATAAATACTTTAATATGTTCTTCTTCTAAAACTTTTTTTTCGGTTTATAATTCGTAGTCTTCCTTTTTAAGTACGTATTAGCTTCAAATACTCTGGTGGGGTACATATAATGCTTTCGCCAGTTTCGGACATTCACTCGTGCATTAAGCATTTTACAGAACTCGGTTTCATTAAAGCACACCCCTTCGCATTGTGTTTCAAAAATTAAAACCTCGCGCTGTCCAATGGTACCACACTGGTAATGTAAATAACTATTTTAGAATGAATATAAAAATACAACTAGTTATTACGAATTACTCAATGGTACTTAATAGAAAGAAAGAAAGAATTAGTCATCTATATGCAATGATCGGACTGTAGTTTTCACAGGGTACCACAATTCTAATCATTTAATTAAACATAACTGGTTGATAGATTGATAATAGATCATCCGATTATTTCAAGTAAATAGTATGAAAAAAAACTAAATATGCTTAAAACAAGCTTCATACCTAGGAATTGATAAATCATACATTCAAAATGAATTTTATTACATGGATAATTGTTTAAACTAATAGTCTGTCTCTGTTTATTTCAATTGTAACGGTCGTTTTTGATTTTGGCGTTTGCGGCTTAGATTCGTGTCATTATTTATCACTAACTAGAACTAGAGCAAAGCATTTTGGGTAGTAAAGTTAACTTCATTCCGTAGTTTTCAATGACGACGCAATGTCGAAATTTTGGATTGGTTTTCACTTTCTTCTTGCTTCTCGACAAGACAAGGCGATTCAGTTCCGTTTGGCAAGGTCATATAGGGAGCTCATGCCCTATTTCGTCAATAGCTGTTACGAGGTATTCACAACTGTTATAAAGCCAAGTCGTGGTATGTTCTTCTAAGATGCAAGCCGTGCACTTTTAATTTTCACTGCACGTGATCGTGGGCCGATATCGACCTTAAGGTATCCGTTATTTTTCTTTTAGTTTAGTGTGCTAATGTTGTGCAATTCGAGTCTATTCCCGTTAGGAAATACTAGAAACCGCTAATCCCGCTTGGCTAAAATCGTCTAATTTTCCCTGGAACATTTTATTTTTTACATAAAAACTGTTTCGTGGAAGCCAAAGGCTTTCTTGCCCCCGAAGTCCTGTAAGGCTTTTTCCCGTTCCTCGAGATGCACCCTGGTGCGGCGACGCTATTATTGCCCCTGAAAACCATGACTGCAGTAGAGCGTTAGCTCCATTTGACAACTTTTACATTTAATAGAATTATGGGTAAGATAGTACGGACGTAATTTCTTTTTAGCAGTTAAGGCAGCCAGCAAAAAGAAGTTAAAAAAGGTTTGATAGTACACAGTATACACTATTTTATACTTACAAGTTTTTCGAAGGTCTGTCGACAGACCTGCACTCTATTTCTCACGTTAGATATTAGCTTTTTACCAACGCCTGAACAGCTGCATACCAGGTAGGATGGGATTTTCACTGATACTTGGACAGTTCTAGTTACTATCTGATAGACATAAACCCTGATACTATTAAAAACGCAATTAACTTTTTAGCCAAAATTTCAATAACCTCTTTCCATATTTAACTTTGCTCATTTTATTTCGCTTTTGTGGCTAATGTAGTTTTTGCATGAATTATTAAGCTGTACCCATCTGGGTCGTTTTTCATTCGGTGGCCCAGTTTAAGATTTATGTGCCTATTTTAAACTACATTTGTACAATTTAACCTCAGGTTCTTATGTCTTGGCGAAATTCATTTAATATACGTATGCGTCTAAGACCCTATTTACCTTTGATTTTTGTTATGTTCCACTATATAGAACAGTTGAGATATTAAAGTGTCGTTATTAGCCTCTACTATTGGTATATTATGTTTTATTTGACCCAACCAATACCTGCTTGCTTTTAGAGTATAGGTTAGTGTAAGCTAGAAGCCGTACACGGTAAGTGGGTTTTATTTGGACTGTTAGACTTGTTTTTTTTGTTTTCTGGGTTGGCGACTGTTGTCCTGTTGTATTTTGCTTCATTTTGTTTCATTATACCCTTAAGAATCATCGCCTGATCCTTACCCACGGCAAGAAATCTCCAAGAGTTTGAGGTAGTCAAGGTTATGATTGCATGTAAATGTATATGGCTGAAGAACTTGGAGGCCATGTAATGGGACTTCAAGACCAATTCATGTACCAGAAAGATTTTAGTTTTCCGAAGTAGTCATTAATAATTAATCGAGCCAACGCCCAAAATTTAAGTTTTTGGTTTCATCTTTGAGAACTTGATTTTAACCGTTCAGGATTTTCTTTTATTATAGATGTTTTTTTTAAATTATAACATTATAACATTTTATGAAGTTTTGCAACAATTTCTCGTCCCAGATTGTACTAGCGGATGCCTAATATGTCGCACCTCATTAATTTCAAGGTAGCTGTCTGGCTTCTGATGATCTGAATTCCCTTTCCCCAACATTTGCTTGAGTAAAGAAATGCAACGCAATTGCCCTTTCCGCTGGCATAAAACCAGTGAATCTACCATTTTAAAGCTAATATTATAACAATATTGGTTTGGGTTTTCACTGTATCATCAGTAACTGCAAATACTGAATCTTACCCTAATAATCAAATGTATTCTCGCATTCTAGATGTTATGGTGTACGTTTTCTTCCCTACACCGTTAAAAAATGTCTGAAGAGATCTTAACTCTGAAATTTGAAATTGAAAGTCGCTCAATCCCTCAATACAATTACCTATGCTGGCCATGAAGTTTTAAAACTGCTAGAGGTAGATTTTAACTTCTTTTGAGTTCCGCTAGCTAAGTTTATTATCTTGCATTATTAGTTTTCTGCGGTTAAAGACTCTGGACACAGAAGATTCACAAGAAAATTGAAACAAGAACCGAATACTTTTGTAATTTGTCTTCATAGGTTTTTCTTTATGCGAGGTTTTACGGGTTACATGTGAAATTACTAAAAAAAAATAATTCTACTTAAATAATTAGGGTAATTACACAATAATTAAAAATAAATAAATTAGTTGGTAGTAAAACTAAGAGGTAACATTAATAAATATTCCACTTTAAACTAACTTTAATAACTAGTACATACAAGCATTTAAAGTTACTATATTGTAATGACTACTTATGTACTGTGATTAAAAAATATTTAAAAGTTATTATTGATATTATATTTAAACTGTTACGATATACAATTATTATAGTTCAGTTAAAGGATTGAATTGAAGGTTAATGTATGATTAATTTGATTATAAACCATTATTGTATGATCAAACTTAGAAATGATGGATTAAATTTAAGAAGAAACTTTTTATGTTAATTATATTATGCAAAAATTCAAATAATGTATAGGATTAAAATGTTTAAGAATGTAATCATGTAAATAAGATAATAAAAGTGGTTCTAGGAAATGGGAGACAATAAAAATAATGATTTTAAAAAATGTAAATAAAATTATTTTGGAAAGATGAATCATTTACTATCTAAAAATTAGATACAAAATCTATAATTAGATAATTTTACCTAACAAATGCAATTGAAATGAAGCAGAAGATATTCAAGTGCAAATTAAAGAAATTAAGAAAGTATATTAACTAAAAGAAAATATTGAGAAGCAGTAGAAAGTTGCAGAGGACATGTCAAAGTACAAGTGGAAGCTGTTTCCTGATATATTTAGAGCAAGAGAGTTTTGTTTGTTTGGTGAGCAATCGTTGTAAATAAAAGAAACGAGTTGGAAATGAATTAATTGTAATGCAGAATAGGTACCGTATGAATGATACATTTAATTTAATAATAATATCCAGATATCTAATGGGTATCATGTGATGTAACAGTTGTATGTTTTAACTGGTGGTGTTGTAAAGGGCACCCAGAGTTGTTGTTTATACGAAGTAGTAAAAAATTACTTGAATTGATAATCACGTTAAGGGTTAAAGTCCCATTAATTTTAAAGAATAATAATTGATGATTTGATACGTAATAGTTATATAGTATTCTTTACGATCAACATTGACTAAAAGTCACAAGTATTATTCAAATATAGAATTCAAGATTGTTTGAGTCCATTTAACGTGGTATTTTACTACGAAGCCAGTAAAACCAGTGCAATTGAGTGTTGTGGTATGCTGTTGAACTGTCTATCCACATCTTAGAGGTGTCAAAGAGCTACAACGAGTTTTTATTTGGTCGGGAACAACCCAGGAAGGTGTTTGCTGACTATCATCTTTCCAGTTAGGAGCTGAGATAATATAATCAGGAACAAGATATACAATCAGAAGGTTAGTGCCCATTTCTTATGAAATATTAAGAAGTTATATAGCAAGTTTGGTGCGGCAAATCATTAAAATAATTGTAAATATATATTTAGAAATTAATTTAGAATAATTCATTTGTTAAATTTGATAGTGATTCGAGTACTCGACGGTTTTCGATCATTATAATTTGAAATTTACATTTGGGATTAGGTTATTTTTTAGAATCGTCATTTAAATCAAGTTTGGAAATTAAACATTTGAACTATTTTTGACAATATCTATTTATTTTGTAATGTCAGATCAAACTTCGATGAGATACTAACACACTGAAGTATGAATTTAATTTTGTGAAGTACTTGAAAGTGTATTTGATTAACAAAGTCAAATATTTATTATATTTTAAAAGTAATTCAGTCTTTAAATACAATAGAAAGGTGTTGAAAATTTATCCATTCAGCTGGCAGACAGGAATCCCATTGCTTGAACTGATTAACCGAGGTTTTTAAAAAACCATAATCACATGACATAATTCTAAATGTCAAATTGATTTATGAGATATGTCAATTTTTATTTATTTCATTAAGAAGTAAGGTAAGTACATAACGAGCTATACCTGATACTGCTTCTTGTTAATAATTAGAAAAAGGGTATATTTAATTTAATATTATTTGTAGTAACACCGTAAGCGAGAGGTATATTACAAATTTGGCACCTCAAGTAGGGGCTAGATATATAACAAGGCTATTGCTGTGCTATTGCATAGTGAGGACACTGATAATTAACATCCTGAAAGAATGAGAGGGAGCTGGTTGCTGACGAATTTAGAACTAGTCGTAGTTGTTGAATAGTACATTGATGAGGATACTGCGGGGTGTTACCTTGGAAAAGGGCAAATCAGATTTATGGAAGTAGATGACTGATGGACATCAATGGAAGTGAAGGTGAAAAATAATTAGTGAAAAAGATGCAATCTTAACAGGTAAACCAATTAAGAAGTAACACGTTTATACGAAATCAATAAGAAGTGTTATTTATTGCATATTTGAGATTAACTGCTTCGTGGATTGTCATAATTTACTTACTTATATCGAAATAAAACCCAAGATTGAACTAACATTTCTAAGATATGTTTTTATCGGACTTTTTCCACTGTCTAGGCGTCTAGAGTGTATATCACACGACGTTCCGGGAGTTTTGATCTACTCCCGTCTTCAGGTGTTCTTAGTTAGTCCTGAGAAGGACTGATATTGTACGTCTTTATGCGTACACTCGTGCCTACCCCGGGATTTGAACCCAGGACCGCTGATCGCTGTGATTACTAGCCTGTCACCTTTACCACTAGGCCACCAGATTGGTTATACATTTTAGTTATAAACTTATATATACCTTACCGCTGTATTTTTCTAATTCCCTGCGTAGTAGTGGCATCCAAATGGGCTTTAGTTCTACGCTAGCCTGGCTAATTGGTTCTACTGCCAGCGCTATGTATGTAGTTTCTTTTAGAGATCCTGTATATAGTTTACTAAGAGTTGGGCAAACAGCGTGATACATTTTGATTGGTTTGGATCAATTTTTACAAGGCATGTGTGATAAAAGTGCCGTTTTCGCATATTTTGTAACATGTTACGACCGATGGTTTCACACATGCAAATCGTAATTTTAACTAGGTTGGCCGTATATTCCTAATAGTCGGTTGTAGAGATCCTAAGAATGGTCAATGCTCTGAAAACTCCCTCATCAAAAGAAAACTAGTGGAATTGGTTCTCATAACCTCTTTGTTCGACATATGTCAAATGTCTAATTTGAATCAAAATTGTGTGTCAAATTACGCTGTTTGCCCAACTCTTAGTAAACTATATACAGGATCTCTAGTTTCTTTCAGCTTCCTACTGAACCTGTTTTCCTCTTTAGCTACAATTGATGCGTTATTCCATTGTATGTGGTGATCTTCGTTCCAGACGTGTTCTGCGATCTTAGATTTCATGATTTCGCCCGTTGTAATATTTTTGCGGTGTTCCGATAATCTCACTCGTAGGGGTTGTTGTATTTGTATTGTCTTCCACACTCGCACGATACGCTGTAGATACAGTTCTTTGAACTCTGATCTTCGTTCTGAGGCTTGGCTTATGTGAACACTTTAAAAATAATATAAAATGTTAATTAGTTCCTTAGATTTTTTATTATTTACCGAAAAGTAGTATGTTTGCATAATTTTTACGTTTTTTTTGCAAGGCGCTTTTTAAGAGAAATATTTTTCAACTCTAATTAATATCTATTTAATTGGCTTCAAGAAACTCTAATCTAACCCTGTTAATGAAATACTGTTACAAAAATCCTGTAAATGTTCTTATACAGTTGTCTATATGAAGAGATTTTTCTTTATCCAATTTACATGTTCTAAACTTTTAGGTAATTTTATATAAATATATTATGCGTATCTGTGATTTGATATCGAAATTCTAAGATATGTTAGGTACTTTAGTAAAATTGCAGGCAGCCATGCCTCTGAGAGCACGTTAAGCAGTCAGTCCCTGTTGTCATTTCGGTGATAGCCGTTAGGTTATTCCAGAGGAACTGAAAACTCCGGTACCGGGCTTTCTACCACAGGCCATACGATATAAATAAACCTCAGTAATACAATTTTAATTCTGTACTTATAACCTACTTGTGAAAGTAATTCGACAATTTAGCTTCAAGAAACTAATATTTTTCAGATTTTAAATAACGTTGTACTGCTGGAATTTAGTATACGTTTAGAATTACTATAAAACGCAGAACTGTGTTTGCAGCAAAAGCTTACATCCACTTACGTCAAAGATTTAAATTATAACTTAATTAATAGAGTAAACAAGGACGGCCTTGACGATAAACTTGATGGTCCTTGCGACATTATCTCGTACTGAATAATATTTATTCTGTCAAACAATTCAGATACTTAACAAATTGCTTATTCCATTACAAGTTTACTTATATCCAATCGAGGTAGCAAAATCTGCAACCTCAGTTGCAAATATCAACAGTAAGGTGATTACTAATATGATTTTATCAAAATTTAGATTATATCATGTATCTATAATATAGAGGTTATATTTATTTATCAAATTTAACAACTGTTTTCGCAAAGCTTGAATTGTAAACTTGCATAATGTCTAGTTCAAAGAAAAATTACGACAAAATGTGTCTTTTATTTCTTTTTATTTATATTAAAAAGATGACATATTGATTATGGCATGCGCTAATACAGTAGGGTGACCAGATTTGTAAAACAATAAACGGGACAGAAGGCGTTTGGGCGGGGTAATAATAGATATTTGTTATATAAGACGATAAAGTTGAATTTTATCTACGCGTGAATCGTTTAACATCGAGACGAAGTGGAAACGTTAATGATTCACAAGCGGATAATGGTAACTTTATAGGTGTATGTATAATACAAACTGTTATTCAATTCTTACTATTTGATTAATCAATGCAACTATAATCTTTTTAGCAATAGGTTGACATTGTCAGCAATACTATAAACTACACTACACAGTATCAGTGGATGTGGAAGAAGAAGCTTCTTGGATTTTATACTTTTCAGATCCATTAATACCTTAATACCATTAATACATGTAGTACAAAAAGTTACTGATCATGGAACTCGGAAACCAAGATCCGGCAGGGGAGGACAATCTCAGTTAGACCACAGGGCCTCCCAGGCCGTCAGCCAGAGAAATCCCTGTGAATCTAGCATAGAAATATATTCGAGTGAAAAGAAAAACATACATAGATTACCAGTTACTATGAATGCTAGGACCCACCCGGAAGTGGTATATAATAATAAACTTAATCTAAGTAGAAATGAATTAAAAATATGTACATCGAATGTTCAGAGTATGTTTAGTAGCGGTAAAGTACACCATATAATTCAAGAAATGGACCGACTGAAAATTGATATAATGGGACTTGCCGAAACACGATTGCCTAACTCAGATACCTATTCAATACAAGAACACACAGTATACTATGCGGGTAATAACGAACCTAATCACTGGAATGGCGTCGGGTTTATTGTATCAAAGCATCTCAGACCTTTTGTAAAGAACTTTATACCCTTCTCAGATAGAATAGCATTGCTAAAATATATGCGCCTACAGCAAAAACATAAGACAACATAGATGAAGAACTTTATACGCAACTAAATGCAATAATGAGGCAAACAAAGAAAATAGAAATAAACATCATCATAGGGGACCTCAATACCAAAGTTGGAAGAGGTAGGGACACAGATATAGTTGGTGATTTTGGACTAGGGGAAAGGAACGAAAGAGGAGACCGATTTGTTCAGTTCTGTAAAGAAGAAAATCTTGTAATAACTAATACATGGTTCAAGCTAAACGCTACCGAAATGCAGTTAAATCAACCAAAACTTATCCCGGTGCAGATATTTCATCGGATCACGTACCAATTATCTCCAAAATAAAAGTAAAACTAAAAAACAACTTAGGGTAAAAAGAGAAATGAGAATAGATGCAGAGAAATTACAAAATGATCAAATAAAACAAGCCATGAATACAACAATAAACAGATACATAACAGAACACCCGCAAATAAAGACGCCACCTCCGGAAACAGCATGGGAAGAACTTACCCAAATCATTCAAATGACATGCAAAGAAAACTTACTCAGAGAACACAAAAAACATAAAGACTGGATGACCAAGGAAATTCTGCAGTTAATGAATGAAAGAAGACTAAGTAAAAACAGGGGCATATAGAAATATAAAGAACTTGATAAGATAATTAAACAAGAAATGAGGAAAGCTAAGGAAGAATGGATTAGTAATAAATGCAGGGAAATTGAAGATCTTGAACGAAAGCATGACATTGTAAACATGCACAAGAAAATAGAGGAAATGACAACTACAAGAAAACAAAAACTGATGACATTGCTTGATTCTGAAGGGAATGTAATTTCCGAAACTGACGAGAAAATAGAATTATGGAGCAAATACATAAAAGAACTTTTTGATGAAACTCGTGCCGAATTTGACAACTTTGAGACGTACAGTGGCCCACCAATACGAAAAGAGGAAGTAGAACATGCAATAAAATTGATGAAAAACTATAAAACACCTGGACCCGACAACATATGCGCAGAAATATATAAACTGCTAAGCGACTCCGATGCATTCTTAGATATGGTCGTCAGATTATATTTAACCACATCTACAACACCGGTATTATACGACTAAAATGGCTAACTTCAACCTTCCTCGCAATACCAAAAAAAGCAACAACTAAAACTTAATAAGCCTTATAAACCACATAATTAAGATTTTCTTGAAAGTCATACACCTTAGGATACGCAAAAAATGCGAAGAGGACATAGCAGAAACTCAGTTTGGGTTCAGAGATGCCTTAGGAACACGAGAAGCCGTATTCTCAATGCAAGTTTTGATTCAGAGATGCAGAGACATGAGTTATGACGCACACATTTGCTTCATTGATTTCAATAGGGCTTTTGACACCGTAAAGCATGATAGGTTAATTGAAATATTAAGAACAACAACTGAGATACAAGAATCATCGCTAATCTTTACTGGAACCAGACTGCAAGAGTTAAAATTGATAACACCCTATCAAATGAAATAGAAATCTGCAAAGGCGTACGACAAGGTGGCGTCCTTTCTCCAATATTATTTAATATTTACTCAGAGAGAATCTTTCGAGAAGCATTAGAGGACCAACCGGGAATAAAAATAAATGGAGAACATATCAATAATATAAGATTTGCTGATGATGCTGTCATTATGGCCAACTCATTAGAAGACTTGCAACAACTACTATTGAGAGTAAAGCAACACTCTGAACATTACGGACTGAGCCTCAATATCACAAAGACAAAGTATATGGTTATATCGAAGTCAAACAACGACCCGGGAATTCTAAGTGTTGACGGACAAATAATTGAACAAGTACGCACATACAACTACTTGGGAACCACAGTCTATGAGACCTGGGACTATAGAGGTGAAATGCGATGTCGGATAGAAAAGGCAAGGGCAGCCTTTATAAATATGAAGAAAATATTTCTATCCAGAGATCTAAGCATAACTCTTAAAATAAGAATGCTGAAATGCTATGTATTTCCTGTTCTACTCTATTGCGCAGAAACCTGGACAATAAACAAAGAAATAACTGACAGGATAAATGCATTCGAGATGTGGATGTACAGAAGGATACTCAGGATTTCCTATACAGAACACATAACGAACGAAGAAGTACTGAGGCGACTACAAAAACAAAAAGAAATTATACTTACAATCAAAACACGCAAGCTTGAATACCTTGGTCACGTCATGAGAAACAGCAAATATCGCCTGCTACAACTAATCCTGCAGGGTAAACTCTAAGCAAAGAGAAGACCAGGAAGAAGACGCCATTCCTGACTAAGAAATCTTAGACACTGGTTGTTTGGTATTTAGCTTTTAATCATATTAGTTTAGTTTATTTCATTAGTAATTCTTAATACAAGTAAATAGCTGTACATAAATTTAGTGTAGTTCGTAATTCTACCTAGCGGTAAGTTTACCCACTATTGGTGGAACGTCAAGTTATGGGGCTTACTGTCCCCTCTCCTGCCACCCCTAAATCTTGGGTCGGTGGCCCACATTGAAAAGAGATGAACCTAAGACGAGTTGGTGAACGGTCGGTCAACTGATCCCGTTTTTCGTTATTTGTGTAATCGCTCGTGTTTATCGTTTTGTGCTCCTGGAGTCACGGATCAATCGACGTGTCACCCCACATGAGCCATCCTGTATGTCCCTCCAAGGTAAGTCCCTGTACGAATTTCTACCTTGCGTGGGTATTATCGAGTCTTATGCTCTCCGTTTAGGTAGTATTAATTTAGATATTAATTGCCCTGGCGACAGATACACTGGTTCCGATTAACATCAACAGAGCTATTTCGTCTGGCTGCCAATAAAGTGAGAATTGATATGGTCATAGTCATAGAAGATTAATACCTTCTAATAATTTTGGTTTCATCAAAAGAAAATTGTAGAATTCACTGCATGAAAAATTTTTAAAATGAATTTTACATACTATTATTGCTTCAATATTCTTTACGAAGAGACGATTCTTCCCATCTGTCCATAGCGCAGTTGTAATCGAAAATATTCTTTGTACCGCTGCACTTCCTGGAATAGCAAGAGCAAATTCAAGAACCATTAGAATATTTGTAAAACAATTTTTTTCATTATCCAGCAACTTAAATATCTCTAGCCATTTTTCTTCAACCTTTGTAGAATTCTTATTCCATTCAGCAAGTCTAGCATTTATTACGTTTACTACGTAGTTAAATTCATCAAAATGTCTATCTTTATCCAAACTATCAATATATTTGTTAGTTTGTATTACATATTTTAATGTTTCCTTCATTTCAGCCCAAGTAGGACAGTTCATTATTTGAATCCAGCTGAACACTTGAAGTGATTTGAAATTGGCACCTCATTTCTCAATATACAGGGTGTAGAAATGCTTTACGCACCATAGGGATTTCAATGGTAATTTCTTCATATGAAAATATTTGCTTCCCTAATTATTTTAGAGCAAACTTGTATTGAATTTTTTGTAGGGAAAAAAATTCTGTATCCATTTAAGCCAGAATTTGTCATTTTACATTTCGGAAAACCGAAAATTTAAAGAAATAAAATACCATCTTTAGACAAATCAGCGGTGCCTTGAAATTACTAAATCATCTCAAAGCATCAACAAATTAGTTGGGAGAGGCTTTGGATGATGACGATGCTATAATGGAACAACTGCTTCCTTGAAAATCGAAGGGTTTGTACAAGAAAGTGTACCAGAAATTTTGCAACTGACGAATGAAGAAAAAAGCAGATGGAGTTACGGAAAGGGTGATACTAAATTATATTTCGGAGCAATCTAAAGCAATCAAACCATCGTCGGTATGGAGTTATTGCTCTATGCTAAAAGCCTGCCTGACGGCATTTGAGAATATTGACAGTGGAAGGTGTGTAGGAATATTGTGTATAGAATCGACATAATACCTGTTTATCTATTTTTAATGTATGTTTCCGAAAGTTTCTTAGCAGCGACGAAATGTTGAGGTTCATTCGTACTTCACCGGACGAGAAGTATTTACTTGCAAAGGTTAGCATTATTGATATCTTTTTTTTCTTGTAATTGTAAAATTACATTGCAGACTATACTTATTATGGCCATTGCTGGCGGTTGTCGCATTGGCGAACTGGTCAAAATGAAAATTGACGACGTGGACGACAGAGCCAGTGTTCTAGTTGTTACATTACCAGATACGAAGACCAATAAACCCCGAACATTTACAATCATCAATGAGGCAGCTATAAATGCGCTAGACGTCTATAGAAAGTATATGAAGCTACGACCAGCAAAAGTGATGCACAGGCGACTTTTTATAAATTATCAGAATGGAAAATTCACGGTTCAACCCGTCGGAGAAAACAAAATTCGAGAAATCCTTAGTGTTATTGCGACGTTTCTGGGTATTTCAGAACCGGAATTATTTACTGGCCATGCCTTCCGGCGTACCTCCGCTTCACTTCTGGAGGATGGTGGCGCGGACCTCTTGAAGCTTAAGAGACATGGTGGGTGGACCTCGAGTACAGTGGCTGAGAATTATATCGTGGATTCCTTCGAAAAGAAGATCCAAACCTGCGAAAAGATTTTCGGAGCAAGCTCTACATCAATCCTGCCCCCTGCTAAATCAAAGATGGAATCGAAATCATCTGCATCTAGTGCAAGTAGTACCAGCACGACTGCCGAAAGAAGCTCTATTTGAACCCTGCCTACTGTTAACCTAACTATTGAACCTAAATCATGTGTTGCCCCTAGTGCAAGTCCAGTTTCAACACCCAGCTATGGAAGTGTGAACTTTGAATGCGGGAGCGTACAAAACTGCAATATTTTTATTGTTTCTCAAACACCGATAGAAGATATACATAACCTAATGCGATAATAATGTTGATTGTAATTCTATGCAATTTGTAAAAAATATTGTATCTAATAATGTTAAAATAGCGGATTAAAATTTTAATCCACTGCTTATAAAATTTTAATGCGCTGCTTTAATAAACAAAATAAACAACTGCTTTAATGGTGTGATTTGACGTAAATAAACGAGTGTTTATAAGGCAAAATTGAATAAAATATTTTAACTCTGTTGAATCGCTGAAAAGGCCATCGTAAACGGCCGGTCATTTCGGATCAAATTGTCGATGCGTTTACGATGTTCATCGTCTGTGGCAGTGATCGGACGTCCGCTGCGTTTTTCGTAATCAATTAGGACTTTTACGGGATCGCAACCACGAAATGTTATTACTCATCGATTCACAGTAGTCCTATCAACAGCATCATCACCATAAACGGCCTTTAAACGGCGATGAATCTCAGTAGGAATCACGTTTTTAGCAGTTAAAAATTATTTAACCGCGTGCTGTTTAATTCGCGTTGACATAGCACGAGAACACGTCTCCATTCTCCCGCTACTAAAAAACGAACTCGTGAAAGAAACTCCTTAAAACTTGTCTTGCGCATAAAGGAAGGATGTAGCTTCCGAATACATTCATGCCCGTATCCGTAGGTCATTACGTTCGCGTTCTACAAGCATGTGTGCATTACTTTCCAGCCCACCCACGTATATATATATATATATATATATATATATTAGCTAAAAATTGAACGAATTTAAGAAAACAGGTATCCTCTAAAAATGGGCTTATATCTCCAAAGCGGTTGGTCCTAAGACATACTACTGACTATTCAACGCTATAATATATATAGAAGCCAATCATATTGCAGAGATTTGCTTCTTTCAACCAATAGGGACGGTATATCACTGAATATTGGGCACCATGCAAAATATTCACAAAACAATGTACCACAAACTGTGTAAACAAAATTTGGCTTCCGTTAAAAATTTTAAAATTATATGTTTTGGAAGTATTCCGCTGAATTTAATTGATAATGAATAATTATATTATTTGTTGGATTATTTTTCAATAAAGTGAATAGTTATGTATTAATATTGTTAAATAGTCGTCCGAAATACCACTCGAAGTGAATATATTTTTTTTAATATTTTGCCATTTCCATAGAAATTATTGCAAATTTCACTCAACAAAATCACATTTAAATGTCATTTAATGTGATTTTGTATCGTAAAATTTAAACGCAATAATTCACATGGAAACGACAAAATATTTGTCATGGTATTACCCTTGACTATTCAGCACTAACAACATATAAGCCAATCATATTGCAGACATTTTTTTCAACCAATAACAGCAGTATATCACTGAATATTGGGCACCATGCAAACTATTCACAAAACAATGTACGTACTCAAAAAGTAAATAGCCTTGTTGGGAAATATCGCTTAGCAACGATGTTCTGTCCTTCGTGATATCGCTAGGTTACGTAAAACTAAATACCAACAAACTGTGTGAACAAAGTTTGGCTTGTGTTAAAAATTTTAAAATGTTGTGTTTTGGAAGTATTCCGCTGAATTTAATTGAGAATGAATATTAATTGTTGGATTATTTTTCAATAAAGTTAATCGTTATATATTAATATTGTTAAATAGTCGTCCCAAATACCACTCGAAGTGGATATATATTTTTTAAATATACTTAATAAATGTCACTCGCCTTCGGATCGTGACATTTTTGATATGATTTTGTTTCGTGAAATTTAAACGCAATAATTTATATGGCAACGGCAAAATATTTGTCAAAAATATATCCACTACTTGTGGTATTACCCTTGAATATCGTCTCTAGACAATTGTATCTTGTTAAATTTTTGATCAGGTCGTTTTTCAGTTGAAGCTATAAAAAAATAATATAGCGGCCATTAGCTGCCATGACGATGAGTGTATCGCGGGTAAATATGATGTTGATATTGTGATTAATCCAAAATTTTATGGTTTACCAAATCCACTGAGATGAATTTTTTTTTGGACGCAGACTCAACGACCAATTTTAATGGAAACCTGGCCTTCACCATATAAACGTTGCTGAAGTCAAAACTCAATGACAGCATTTACATTTACAAGAAATGATCACATTTTTGAAGCATTTATCCCCATTAGCAATGATGATCGTAATAACTCTACACGTTGACTTTAATCTTGTGGTTGAAAGATCTGCACACGGTAAAATGGCGTACATGTAGGTAATTCTTCACGGTGTAGTAACTAAGTAGTAGAAAAATCTCTGGCAACGCTCTACTTCTATATCAATTAAAATTTTCCGATCAATAAGTATTGATTCTTTTTCGATATTAACTTCTTATGTATGGATTCCATAATTTTATTACGTAGAATTAGAGTGGTTAATAAAGGTGGAAATTTTCTGAATATTCACGCTGTTACGCTTTGGAAGCAAAACGCAATATAACTGTAATATCGGTAATCCACATTCCACAATAGCTAATTCTAAGCACACTTATTAAAAATTTTTAATAATTGAAGCAATGTTTTCTACATCAATTACTTGAGGTGGAACTTAATCACTTAATTGTACTAATCAAATAATAAATTCTTATAGTTAAATATGAACAAAATCAGCAAATAGTTTAGGCTTTGTTTCATCTGTGATTTTAGTGCGCATAAAGGCACCTGCACTGCCTTTGTTTGAGGTAAATTCCGTCCCAGCCAGACCATTTTTTCTGAAGTTAGGAAAATTTATTACCCTGCTGAAACTCTTCTGACTCCACCTTTAAGGAGCAGCAGGTGGCGCTCAACAATGTCTGGGATTGTTCAATACCCTATTTTGACGTTTTTGAAATCGGTTCAGCAATATTTTGAAGAAAAATTAATATACTTGACAGATTTTGTTGACAAATTAAGTATAACTGAATGACTTGTTTTTTTTTGCCTCACGGCGGTAAACATTGTTTTTAAAATATATTTCTGTAAATACGAGTGTTATCGTCTATTTCTAGACGCGGTAGCTATTCCGAGTATTTTATTTAAATATAATTATCATTGGATGCAAATAACAAAATATTACACGTATCTAGTTTTTAAAACTGCTAAATGATACCTAACTGTTATTCCTTATTAGCTATTAACGTTCTTTAGTACAAAAACTCTGATAGGTAGGTACCTATTTGAAATTCCATTTTTCAATTTCGTAACCTATTAGCTATACCCGTTAAATACGAAACATGGTATTGTTACCTATATAATTATTGAACAGTAATGGAGAAATTGTGGAGCAGTATTTATAAGTTTGTTGCGTAAGAGTTTAGATTAGGAATTTATTTATATTAATTGTTGTCAGTTAATGTAAAAACAAAAATACTTTGACGTAGTCGATCGGTTTCATGGCCTACTAGATTATGTATTAAATAAGAAAAGTTGTCATAATTTGTATACCATTAAAGTTAACTATAATATGATACAAACATATTTTCATATATTAGTATGGCTATGGAATAGCTCCTAATTTATGAATGTGACTGTAAGTCACTTAAAAATCAAATGTCAAGTTTGAATTTTAAGTATAAACGTAGTTGCATTCATAATTTAGGAACCATTCTATAGCCCTACTAGATGAAAATAATTTTTGATCATATTTTATAAGAAATCGTCCGTTTAAAAGGCTCCAACAATATACCATTTGCAGGTGTCAAATTCAACTAAGACTGGCCATATTCTATCAATCTAAATAAAATGTGAATGGAGAAGCCCTACTCTATATTTTTTATTTTTTTAAGTAACTTTGAAACAAAAGTTGATATTATATATTTTCTTTATCACATTGTTTCTACTTATTAATATTTAATTATCAAAGACGAAGTATTCCTCCACGTTTGATATGCTTCATCTGATTCGCCCATTCTAGTTCAATGAAGGCGTAATACATCTTCGCGGAGATGCGCTGGTGAGGCTATTATACAATATACACCGATACCGCCGATAATCAGTGCATTATAGCGCTGTTTACAGCATAACCCAAAATGAACGGTTATCAAACGATAACAAGGTGTGGTCAGAAAATATCTCGATGTCGGCTCGTATCAGCTCGAATTGAAAGGTCACAGATTGCGGCTCATCACATCAACTGTGCGCTGTTGTATCAGAAGCGTCTGCAGCAAGCGAGTACGCCATTGGCCCAGTCGCAACGCCCACCGACCAATTCCGTCCTGGTAAAACATTTTGCGAAATTCTAAAATTGGCCACACAGGAGATAAGGACGATAAAAGTCGCAATTTTCGTGCGCAAGCCGAAAAGTGTTGATCCCCCGTTCGGTTACCATGCAAACGCCGGTTTAGGGGAAGGGCGACGTGTGCACCTTCTTGAAAACTCGAATTTAGGGCTTCCCACTTGTTTAATAAATTAAAACTCTATGGACAGTGAGCTCTTTTATTGTCCTTGTAGGGTTTTCAGAAACTATATTAAATAGACAAACGGATAAATGGGAAAAGAAGTAGACCTTTATGTAGGTAGTTTTTCATAACGAGATTCGTCTAGGTACATTTTTGCAGATAATGAAATTTCGTATTTTATTTTATTTCGTTTTGTTTAATTCATTTGTTATAGAAATAATCCCGACAAAGATTATACAACTATAAACAAAAATAAAATAACTCGTTTAATGCTTTTATGGCCTACTATTAGTTGTAATTTAGAAGATACGCATAGGAGCAGCTCAATGTAATTTCCTGAAAATGATAAACTCAAAATCAATAAGTAACTGATTAAGCAATTACCAAAAACTATTTACTTCTAAGTTAAATAATTTCAAAACACACGAATTTGAAGTAAATTAACAAATTTTATTAGGTACAGATTACAGAAATCTTGTAAAAGCAACATCAGTGTTGAGTCAATCTCAACCGCACTTTTTTTCCCATTTAACCTTTCCTATCTGCTGTTCACATACGAGTATGTAGGTGTACTATTTTAATATTTATTAAATTACTTTACTAGTATGTAGATGTACTATTTTAATATTTATTAAATTACTTATAAAATTGAACAGGTAGGTAATTCTTACGACAAGAACCGAATAACTGAAACGATCATTTATTACCTTTTTCTGTAACTGGTAAAATAGCTAGCCACAACCCGTTTAGTATACGTACCGTCTGTAAATTTAAAACGACGTTAAAAGCAAAAGCAGAATAACCGAATATTTACATTTTAATGATAAACACGACACAGTAATGATAGTAATTTGTATACCAAGGCACTGAAGTTAAAATGAACTGATATTAAAAGAAACTTCAGTGCCGAGGGGTGCATTACGTTTTTTTTAAATCGAGAAATCGTGGAATTATAACATTTTAACCAACTTTTGTAGGTTATGTTGACGTCGGTTGACATTTATCGGTTGCCCCGCCACCTAGAAAAAGTCGTAAAACAATAAATTACTTCACCGTCAATTTCTAGTAGTTTAATGACGATTTAGATATTCTTCACTACCGATTTCAAAAAAAGTGTTTTTCTATTTTTAAAATTAGTTGTTCCAACACAATTGCATTTCAAATACTTCCTATATTTTAAAAAAACCTTTAGAAACGGTAGTTTAAAATTTGTAATGCTCAAAGTTTGCGTTCTTTTTATGGTACCTAGTAAAAAACTACCTAAATTGAGTTTCCAATATTTTTTTATTCAGGGCCGGATTAAACTTTTATGAAACCAGGGGCTTTCCAACTTTTAGTCCCACTCCCTCTCAGAAAACACCTAAGATGCAGAAGTGGTTGAATTTGAGAGACGTTTAAAATAAACAAAAACAAAAAGTAAACAAGTTCCTTTAATAGATATATTTCTACATTTTCCATGCGTAGCTATTATGACTCATTTAAAACAAAGTATAATACATAGAGTGAGTTATTTTATTCTAAAAGCCTCTGCCTATTCTGATTCAAAACCTATACTTCAAAATGGATATTATAAGTAGTGATGGGCTTATTCGAATGAAAAATAACCGGTTATCCGGTTATTGAAAGAACCTCTGTAACTCGGCTTTCGTTCCAAGTATTCGAATGAAAAATAACCTCACCCTGATACGTACTACATGTCGTATCTCAGCGACATGCGAGTGATCGAAATTCTGTAAATAATACGTCATTCATAACTCATAACCATAACCAAGGCAGATTGTAATTAAAACACCATTTGGGCGTCTCGCTCTACAGTTTCCTCCCTTGCTTCCTTGCCTGCTGAGGCTCGCGGTCGATCCGTCGTCATATGATATGAACATAAATCAATTTTTTGCCGCCTTTAACCCGGCCGATCGATAAACATAAACGCGAGCATAAACGTTTTACCACTGTTTTTTATTGCGATTAGCAAGCAGTCCTGCATATTTCTTTCTTTCTACACTTCTAAATAATTACCTCTTAATTTCCAATACATAGCACATAATGTACATATTATATTTTGGTTATAGATCGGAAGAATGTAGAAGTAATCGACCTAATGCAGAATAGCGAATCGTAAAACTCATACAAATACAACAATATATTATTAATTATTATTATATTATTATAAATCGCCAGCAATCAAAAACAATAAAGGTGTATCCAGATATATTTCGTTCATATCCACAATTGCTTATTGCACAAACTCCTTAGAAATCAAATAAAAATCATTTATACAATTATTATAATTAACGATTAACTGAGTTCCTCTGCCATCGGCAAGTTACGATGCCGATGCAGATGACACTAAACCGCGTAACCGGCAAACCGGCTAAATCGAAACGAATCGAGAGCCAAATGTATTCAAATGATTATTCAAATAATCATTCGGTTATTAATATCGTTCGAATGCAAATAATTCGGTTATGAGCATTGTCCGGTTATGCCCATCACTAATTATAAGTGAGGCCAAAAGTCATCCTTGTATTATTCTGTGCTTGATGTATGTTGGTTCTAAATTAATTTTTAATGAATGCTAATTTTGAGAGAGCCAATTTCGTCTCACAATTAAAAATTAGTATTGTTAAGTAAATCTTTAATGTAGTAAAAATACTATGAAATGCATCCATTAATTGCTCTCGT
Source organism: Agriotes lineatus (assembly GCA_940337035.1). Taxonomy (NCBI): domain Eukaryota; kingdom Metazoa; phylum Arthropoda; class Insecta; order Coleoptera; family Elateridae; genus Agriotes; species Agriotes lineatus. The sequence goes on along the minus strand of CALNHX010006042.1, from coordinate 10,442 downwards.
ATAATATAGAGTTTTTTTCTCCCATGAATCTAATTGGAAATTTTATATCCATTCGTAAAAAAACTAAAGCTCTTCTATAAAATTTCCTGTATTTACGCAATTATTCCTTTGCTCTATTCGGCGTTTTAGTGTAATATTTTGAATACAGTACTTTTCAGCGTTACTTTGATATGATCGCATTTACAATTTGTTATGAGTGTTTTTATTTTTTGAATGACGTTAATTACTGATTCAGGAAGCCCTGAATGACAGCTAACTGATAAATTTAAAAAAAACCCTTTTAAATGCAAATTTGTTAAACATATGAAAGATAATACTCTACAGTTTCCGTTTCTGGACATGAAACCCCTAAATATTTCTTATAACTTTATGGGGCGAAGGCAAACTTGATCTTGGTTATTCTATAAATTAATGCTTATGTCGATAAGAACTACCTACCGAAGTAGTAATTATAAGAATGAATCCACTTCAAAATTCGCGCGAAAGTGACCTCATGACGTAATGACTGGTCAATCCCATAGTTATCGCCTTCAAGAAACTATAACCTCATCAGTTTTCAACCGAAGTGAAATTATAACTTCTGTTTTTGTTATGCATTCTTATAGTTTATCAGTATTCCAACATAAACGTACACTTATTACACTTTTTGATTTATATTCACTTTATAAACATGCTACTTAATTTTAGAATATACACAGTGGGCCAAAAAAGGCGGTACAGATTTTATAGCATCATAAGTCATTAATATTTTCAAATGAATATTGTATCATCGAAAAGCTCAATGTTTATAGATGGAAGTGAAGCACTTTTACTACAAAGTGACAATGCTAATTCGTTGTGAGTGGTTAAACAAAGTTATACAAAAAATTCTATTGGTAAAACGGGTATTTAAATATTGTACTGGTTTTTTTGGCCCACTCTGTACTTATATTATTTATAGAATAAAAAATCTGTAAAAGGCTTTACTCAAAACTTCCCTCTCAAGTGGACATTGTGTCACTAAATCATTTTAAAAATCAAAGGAAACTTGGTTTAAATATGTTTTCACGTTCCAAATAATACGGAAACAATAAAAGAATACCCTTGAATGTGAAGTATATAAATTTTCAAATAAAAAATTCGTTACCGGAAGGATTTTAACCGCGGTGCCTGCGACTGCGAACAAATCGTTGGCCAATTTCTCGCAACCCTACGGAGTCCTTTTCATATCGTTGCGTTTCAGCTGGCTTAACCTTCACGCCGGGCAAGACTTATGTTTCGTGCCGAAGCGAGGTATGTTTCAGACAATGGAAGATTAATTATATTTTTACATCAATAAATCAATGCAGATAATTCTTTTACTAAAAATTTCTTCATTCCCTTTTATTTAAACATATCATACGCAGGATGTATATATTTATGTGCAATCATTTTTACGATATCTACGTCGATGCTGAAATTTATGCAACACATTCCCCGTACGCTTTGTTTAAACAATTTCTGTAGCATTTGTTAAAAATAATGTTGAGATTAATTTGATATCATCTAAATCTAGAAAGAATAAGATTTCCACTGATTTAAGAATTATTCAAAAATATTCAAAACCAAGCCTGTACGTATCTATAAAATTCATCAATTTTTAGTAGAGATTGAATTTACGGCCTCGCGCAAATATGCGTTTCCCGTCTATTTGAAGGTTTGCGATTTACGTATTTATGCGGCTCGCGGCCTAAAAAGGTCAACATAACGCACTTATTATTTGCACATTTTTGACTTGTAGAACATTTATCCTGAATCGGTTAGGTCCAATTTTTGTCAAGGATAAACCCTACGCTATGGACAAATTATTACTTTTATGTATTACTGAGTTCAAGCAAAAATTTACAAAATTTCATTTTTTAAGGTGCTCACCCTGCATATATTTGTCTGACATTTTCTCGGTTCCATGCTAGGTAGTTACATAATATGTATACAAAATATCGTTTTTCTCCAAGAAATAGTTTTTGAGTTATACCGCTAACATACAGACACACAGATGGAATTGAGAAAACCTGTGTTTCGTCATCTAGGGACCCTGAAACGTGAAGATCTGAAGAAACCTGAGAAGGTGATTTTTTTCGTGATTACAGTACTTCCTTTGTCTTTCAGAGGAGGGAAGTAAAACGGAAGCAGTTTGTTTCTAAACCCGGAGACTCCCCTGTGAATCAGGGCCTAGAGGCTTCAGTGCCCATGGCCATACCCTTAATGCATCCCTATGTTTATTAACTATGTATATAAAATGTTCCTTTGTTTTTAGTTCTGATAATAAAAAATCGCTTCTAATAGGTCAGATTTGGAAGCAGGCAGATGAACTTAAACTGGGCTTTACCCAGAACTTCCCTCGTCGACATTGTGACAATGAATAATTTTAAAAATCGTAAAAATATTTATCACGTTTCTAATAAAGTAAATAAATTTTCAAATAAAAAAAACGTTACCGGTGGTCGAATTCGAAGGGCAGGCGGACCGCGTGTGCAGCCGCAATGTTTTGTGGGATATTGTAAGGGACTGGGCAATTTCTACCTGCGCCACGGAGCACCGACCTTTCGAATTTCTGCGTAGCAGATCTATTAAGTAAGGCGCTAATTTTTGCCTCCTTTTTGTATCGCAAAACATTTAATCTGTATCTATAGGCTCCCATTTTTAATAAGAATAAAGCCAGCACTATGCACAAACTATTACTTGTATCTACTACTAAGTTAAAGGAAAAATAAACACATTTTATTTTATTAAGGTGCTCGCCCTGGATATATATTGCCTGAAATTTTCACGGTTTCATGCCAGGTATATATAATATGTAAGGCGTATGAAAAATATCATCTTCCCCGACAAATAGTTTTTGAGTTATACCGCCAACAGACAGGCAGGCAGGCAGGCAGACAGACAGACAAACAGACAGACAGACAGACTGACTGGCTGACGGAATTGAGAAAACCTGTTTTCGTTATCTAGGAACCCTGAAACGTGAAGATCTGAAGAAATCTCGGAAGGTGATTTTTTCGTGATTACAATACTTCCTTCATCTTTCAGACGAGGGTATTAAAAGACATTATATATAATTAATTATGTATACCTATGCTGTTAGTTGTTTAAAACGTTTTTCTCTTGTACTGGATTTTAATAGTTTCTGATATCACGCCCAACAAGAATCAGCAAGCTTTTCGCTGTTCGACTTTCAATCTAAATATCTTTATAAATAGTTAGGGATTACATTTATACAGTTAGTAGCCCTCGTGAATCCACTGTTCTGCGATACCTATTTTTAGGTGTTAATTTTTATTGTAGTTAGATGGTGAGACACAGACTTTATTATTTAGTTACTTATTACTGTCCCAGCTCATCACCAACATCGCCAAGATTCGGAGGAAAGAACAAAGCTCAAGTGGGAATGTAATTAATGTGTTTTAAGGCTCATGTTTATAATCTTCAAATTTTAGATTGACTGAAAAGTTTTGTATAACTGCCTTAAAGCATGTCGAATCACCCGGTCTAAGTCGCTTAATGCCTCTTCAAATTCTAATGTATTGCGTGCTGACAGATTAATATGTGGGACCCTACATAAATCTCCTCTTTAAGTTTTGCATTTGTTATATTGTGGAATTTTTATTTAAGATACTGAAATACTGACTTCTTTTTATCCATTGCTTTCACGAAGTGTTTCATAAAACCCTGTTTTACATGTTGTTTTGCCCTGGCTGGCCACTATTTAACAACGTGATGTGAATTTTTTACTAAACTGTCCCATTCACAAAGGAAACAATTTGTGTATCCGAGTTGTAAATCGAATAGAATTTTTAAAACTTTTAGGGTAACGTTGATATACAATTCTGTAATTAATTGTATTCAGAAGTCATGCCATATTTTCACAGGGCTCCTTCGTATAAACCGTGTTAACAATAAAAAACTGAAGAGCAAACATTTCCTATGTTTAAAGGAACAGCTTTCAAGCTCAGTTTCCGAGTACAGATAAAAAAAGACGCTCTGGGTTGTGTTTCAGAAATTGTCAACATTATTGCAAATCGAATGACTTTCTTTGATTGAAATTGGGATACATAGAAATATGTCTGGAACCAACAATTTGCATCCTTGCAATCTCGATCATAGTTATTTCTGCCTGAGTTTTTGATAAATACAAACTCGAATCAGTTCTAACTGAATTATTAGATTAGGTTTCTCTTCTTGGGATGGCAAATATTCTTCTATAGCAATAGGTTCTTCATTTGAGACAAAGTAAACTCTCCACGTATATATCAAAAAAACTATTGGACTCATTAATACACATACGAGCCATTATCAAAATATAATATAAACAGGCATGCATATAACAAATTGACTTAAAAATATTATACATTAATAACGTGATAAAATATTGAAGTGATATTAGCTTTTATTATTAGCCTCACTTAAAATACATTTATTTAGGTTTGAGCTTTGATATTAATTAGCCCTGCACTATTGCCAAATTTCTTTTATAATGTCAAGTATTTTTCTGTCCGCAAATTATTTAATGTGCAATTATATCACGCTTTCTTATTTTATTGTATATATACAATTGACTATTATATCAGATAGGGTCATGCATAAATTATAAATCTTTAATCTTATTTTCAAATTTAAATTTGACATTTAAATAAGGCGTGTCGGTCTCCACCTTTCCTTCTCGTTCACATGAGCCTCCAGAATGAGCTGCAAGTGACCCCTGGAGATGTCTGCACTGCTGGACCTCGTTTCGATAGTTGTCCTCGTTGAAACGGCACTTTCTTCAGACTCAACACGGCCAGATAACTTCGTAGTCTATGGACCTCCTTTACGTCGGCAAACTCGCAGCTCTAGGCGTCGAAACGGGATCTCAGCTTCTTCTGCTTGGTGTCCTCAAGGTTCTACCTTTCAAGGTGCCTCATAAATGCACTCGTGCTTAGAAATGATCTTTGGGTGGACACTATGCATCAAACGCTTTTCTTGTATATAACGAAGATTATATGTTCTGAATTCATTTACCATTTTTAACTTTTGTTTAGTTTCGCCCCTTTTGCCACGCATGTATTCACTCAATAAAACGATAAATTAACAAGTTTACTGGCAATTTTGTATACTTCTCCAATTTGGAAAAACAAGCATTTTGATCACCTCCTGGGAGACAATTTTCTTACGTTTTACGCTTTTCAACAACCGACTTAGATTTCTAACAAAATATCATCAAAGTATCCAACTCAATTATTTAATATACAAATATGATGAATCACATTAGCCTACCTAGTTTACATACTTGATCAATATTATATATACCATTCATTCATTTTTAAGACATTACATAACAATCAACGTGTACTGAGCTGGTTATCATAAATTCCTAGTTAACAAATTTTAAGTCATAATTTAGTTAGCATTACAATATTTATCTTTAAATACGAGAAGAATGAACATATTTTAAGGCAACAAATAACTGAGGATTTTTTAAGATTCTGAAGTGATGGAACATTTTTTAAATATTTTCCAGAATTAGCATAAAAAAATATGTAAGGTATACGTATAAGAAAAACAAGTTGCATTGATTTAAAATTTACTACTAAACTGCCATTTGCCATTTTCGTACTCTCTTCGTATTTTATCGGATAAATGAACGAAATTATTACTGTTTCATGGGTACTTCTCTTCAAACTATTCAAACATATGTTACAAGAAGGTTGAGTTTCCAACATATCATGTGATGTGTTTCGTTTGCCGTGCTACTACAACGTCTAGTTTCATAAATGGAATTATAGAGTCTATTTCTATACAAGTGATATTACGTAGAAAAAACATACAAAATTTGCTAAGGGATCCACAAATAGAACAAGTTTTCTTACAGCACCTGATTATTTGCTGTTACGGTAGTTTAATTTTAAATCATACAGAAAACACACACTAAAAATAAGATACCTTTTTAAATAAAGAAAACTCCATGATAAAACGAGATTACGACAATATAAGGCGTTTACAAGTCCAGCCCGCACGGAATTGTGACTTGATTGTGGTAATAAAGAGTTGTCCGCTGGCTTAGTCGAGAAGGACATTAGTTATTCTGAGATTCGTTTGCTACACCGGCAAGGGCTCGATAACTTATGAATAGGGGTGCAATGCCTTGAGCGCCACTACTTCTCTGTCGGTTACCATAGACGGTTTCTTAAAAACGGAAAGAGAAACCTATCCTCATGTGTGTTGTCAACTGCTGCAGCAACGTCCTTCTTAGAGCTGTCCCGGATGGAATTTACATTAAATGGTTTCCTATAAGTAGAATATTTTCAACTGAAATACAGAAAAGGTAGCATGCAACAACTGTCAGATCAAAAGAACACATGGCGTAATTATAATGCAATCTATTGATGTCAAACATCAAAATTCCGTTTGTGTAAGGATCACAGCTGACTTAATTACTGAATCCTAAGCCCATCATAACGTCATGGTATTTTACAACCTGCTAAATATTCTCAACGGTAATCCTAGGTAACTATTTACCGGATTATTAATTCCTGAAAGGATAATGACGGTCTTTGCCGTTATATGAACGTTATACGAGGTCTTTCAAACGTGCGTCACTTTAATTTGCTTCCGCGGCACTATTTCACTTAGTGAAACTGATTGGTGTCTATATTAATGCAAATTTTACACAGTACCTTGCAATGACCCTGGTTGTGGTTTGTGTTGCTGATATCCCTCTGGAACGCCCTAGAATTTTTGTCGCTGCAGGAACTGCGGAGGAACTCTGAAAGCCCAATACAAAAGGAATGAACAAGCGATACTAACTCGAGGCAGGGCTGGGGCAATGTGATGGATCCCTACAACAGGTAATCCGGACGTGCATTGTACGAGATAGTAAACGATACTCCGGCAGGCACTCACTAAGTAACTCAGCCTGGGTTTCCAAGTCCCGGGACCAAAAGTGTTTTCGGGACTTGCGAGCTAAATTTCAGGTCCCGGGACTAGTCCCGAAGATCCCGAAAATGGTCCCGAAAGAGAAATAGTGTTCAGGTGAAATTTCCGAATAAAATTTCCAAAGAAAAACAAGTGTTTTGAGTTAAATAAAGTATTTCTGTGCTGATAATTGGCGTTGGGGCTCGTCTACAACTTCATTGCTCTCTTCTGGTACTAAAAATTTCTGTCGGTTTTGCTTTTGTTTGAACTGCAAAGTGCGTGTGTAATCCTTTCGTCAAGCTGCCTCTGATTATGATAATTTTGTAGGAACCCACTTTACATTTCGCCAATTGTTTATCTTCAATATATAAAACTGTTGCCATAATGACTTCAAATCGGTATTTTTTTAAATGTAGAATGAAGGTAGGTTGCGAATCGGAATTCATTCTAATTGTAACGCTTTAGCAAACAAATAACGAACACACTTAAAACCCAAAAATATAAATTATTCAACTTCTTCGCAAATATCTAAATCCAACAAGAAAAAAACAGACACATACATAAATAGAAGAAGATATGCAAATGTGGCTGAAACAACACACATGTTTAACTCTAACCTACCGAAAACAATACCTCTCCTGCGTTACGCAAAACGCAAATAATGCAGAATGTACAAGAGGCATGAGTAATACGCCGGACGCCGGTGAATACCCGTCCTAATTCTCTGATATCGAGTATACGCACGCATGTTGACATGGTCCCGGGACTTCGCCTGGGCTCGCTGTGGTCCCGGGACTCGGTGTTTGTGGTAGAATCCCGGGACCGGATCCCGGGACTGGAAACCCTAAACCCAGGTTAATCGGCTCTGTGATTAATCCCGCATGAGCGGAATGAGGAGGTATCCTCCGGAAATTTGAACCACTCGTGGTCACACACACGTGAAAGTCACTCGACACCAACTGCACAACTTGCTCCGGAACGATCTCGTTCAAGACATCTGAATCCTGGCGAAGGCTCCTAGAGACTCATAACGATGATGGTAAAAAGGACGATAGGTCGTGACAAAAACAATCAAATGTTTGCAACTATTGGTTGAAAATGGAGCAAGCAATTAATTCGGCAATGTGATTGACTGAAGCCCCACGGGGATAAGAGATAGCGTGACCATTTTTGGTCAAGCTTGAGAAAAGGGGTTTTCTGCTCAACAGGTGTGTTTTATGGTTCATCATATCAACCCTGAAATGACGTTTACTGCCTTAACGAGCGTTTTAATTGACATCTCAAATTCTCGAAAAAGAAGACCGGCATATGAGCTCCGCGCAGCTGGACCAAGTACTTATTCGAAGGCGGCTTCGCTACGCACATGCGCGATTAATTTATGATACAGCGGCTTTGGTTATCACAGAATATGTCGCTAAAACACGTGGCTGGTGGTTTGGGAACATGATGCCTGCAGCTGCCAGAATTTTTGCTAGCGTGTGAGAGCCCGTAAATTCGTATAACAAAATGTTATTTTATAAATTACAATTTTATTATTACATAAGCTAAAAACAACTCACAATAACAAAAAATTCACATAGATATTCGAAATGCTGACCCTGCAGTTCAACGCACATCTGCGCTCGACGCACCCAGTTTTCCGATACTCTTGGAAATTATTGGCGTAACTGCTCTATTGCGGCGTTGATACGACGGCGCAATTCGTCGATTGTATCAACTTTAGTGGCATATGTCAATTCTTTCATAAAACCCCATAAGAAAAAGTCCACTGGGTTGAGATCTGGACTGCGTGGGTGCCATGAAATAAATCTGCCCCGACCGATCCATCTTTGCGGAAAGATGGCGTCGCGGTAATCTCGTACAGCATGACTAAAATGTGAAGGACAGCCGTCATGCACAAACCACATGGTACGGCGCATACCCAAAGAACCATATTCCAGGAGCTCTCGCAGAACTTCTTGTAAAAACTGCAAATAAGAATGGCCATTAAGGCGTGCTGGTAATTCGTACGGCCCTATTACGTTGTTGCTCAAAATACCGGATTTTGTTTAGACCATATGTGAGAATTGTGGAAGTTGAGAACACCATTCCGAGTAAAACAGCATTCATCCCTCACCCAGTACGTGTATTGGAAACGCAGCTTCCCTGTTAGTTCGATTTAGCAGCCATTCCCAAAACTGCTACCGCAGCAGATAATAATCCGTAAGGGTCAGTCACTGCACCTTTTGCAGATTATAAGCATACAAACCATTGCTGCTCAATGCGCGCCAAACAAAGAATAGAAAAATTCCAATTTGTTGGGAAATCTAGCGTGTACTTGTAGATGGATCAGCATCAACCTTTTTAAAAGTTCTTCCTCCACATTCATCCCATTTGTTCTGGCGCCACCATGACCTTTCTTAAATTTAAATTCCCAGTCTCTCTTCCGTATTGGACTACTCGAAGAAAAGTATTTTCGGGAGGCGTTTAACGATCTGGAAATCTTTCCGGATACATACGTCTTGAACGTGCAGCTTCTTCTTCAGCAGCTCCATACATAATAATCATATTTACATATTCTTCGTCACTGTAGTTAGCCATTCAAGTCGAATTAAACACTTAATAGTTGATGTATCTTAATTTTGACGTTTAAATGAATTCACACTCAAACAAATTTCTACTGTAAATTTTTTTTTGTTATTATTAAATAGTCAACGGTTCTCCATCAGTCAATACCAATTTTTAAGCATTTAAAAGAAAAATTTAAGTAGCCGTAATTTTTATAGTATTTATCTTTCATTAATGTTTCAACCACAAATTGTTTAATATCCCCTGCTTGAACTGAAAACGTAAATTACTACCTCAGTTTGTAAAGAATGCTCGTTAATTTATTCAACTTTAACTTTCTTGGTGTTGCGTTTCATAAGTTCATAAGTTTATAAAAGAAAACTTTATTTTGGTCGCCTCTAGATACCCTTTCAGTCTCCTCCGTACTTTATGAAACACCCTGTATATGTAAATGGCTAATGCGAACTACTATTGTTTGCAGCAAGTTAGCCTTATTGCTTTTGCAAATCATACCAAACACTAGCTCCGTGGCACTACTAGTATATTACGCGCGAGTTGAAAAAGTTACCCACAAGCCGCGTAGTGGGATAAGAGCATCATTAATATACTTGTGTGATTACGTGATTACATAACTCGTGCTACGCACTCGTTTGTAACTTACACACACGTATATTATTGATGCTGTTATCCCACTCGTATAGTAAATAACTATTATCTACGACAATGTGTAAAATTAACTTTTAGTTGGCAGTTTTAAGTTTGTAAAACGGCTGTTTAATAATATGTTTTCATTAGTTTACGTCGTCAGCAGCAACGTGTTTTAAAATTTTTAACCACGCAAAATGACGACCGTTTATTGGCAATCCTAATGTACATTTAAATATTTTTTATCTGTGACAGTGTGTAAAATTGCCTTTTAGTTGGCAGTTTTAAGTTTGTAAAACGACTTGTTTAATAACATGTTTTCATTAGTTTACATCGTCAGT